>PISX010017984.1:5125-41991 GCA_004024625.1 Mellivora capensis | reverse complement strand
TTGCCAAAGACATCAGACCCTACAGTGGTCAACATTGACTAGGTTGTGAGATTCATTTGTGGTCTGAGGTGGTTCCATGTTCTTTTTTTTTTTTTAATTAACATATAATGTATTATTTGCCCCAGGGGTACAGGCCTGTGAATTGTCAGGCTTACACACTTCACAGCACTCACCATACCACATATGGTTCCAATTTTTTGATATAGATCTATAAATGGCCCCCTGCAGGGTACAGAAAAATTCAAAGAGGTATTTCAGAAGTTTTAAAAGAAGAGCTAAAAAGCACCAGGTTCTGCTTTTAACCCCTAAAGCATATCTAGCTAGGGGTGTGTGGGAGAGACCACCACCCCTCCACAGATGTGTGAACAGGGCTTTGATAAAGGTATGGCAGAAACTAGCACACTTAGCCAATCAGATTTGGTTGTTCAGTCTCTTCCTTTTCTTCCGCCAAAATGGGCATTTAACAGTCTGCTCCTCTGACTCCACAATTAACGAGAATTTTAAAGGTCCATTGATGTGGTTTTCCCTACAGAAGACATATGGCTACTTATGTATGTATGTGTGTATGTATGTATGTATGCATGTATGGTCTCCGTGAGACTCAAGAGTTGCATTCTCCTCTGACTGAGCCAGTCAGGCACCCCTGACATACAGCTTTTTAATATAGAATTTATGTATGATTAAAAGTTTCCATATCGGGACGCCTGGGTGGCTCAGTTGGTTAAGCGGCTGCCTTCGGCTCAGGTCATGATCCCAGCGTCCTGGGATCGAGTCCCGCATCGGGCTCCTTGCTCAGCAGGGAGCCTGCTTCTCCCTCTGCCTCTGCCTGCCACTCTGTCTGCCTGTGCTTGCTCTCTCGCTCGCGCTCTCTCTCTCTGACAAATAAATAAATAAAATTTTAAAAAAAGATTTAAAAGTTTCCATATCTACTAATTTCAATCCCTAGAAACAGAAAGTCTGGGTTGCCTTAGAGCAAATGTCAGATGGTATATCATAAGTGAGCCTTGTATCCATCCACAGGCATTTTCCTGGTGTCCTCATGGCCACCAGATATTCTGTAATTTCCAAGAAACCGGTGCATTTCTAGTGCTATGGTGCTATAGTGACAAACAATGAAAAGCTGAAAGATCTATACCTTCAGAGGTTCATGAAGGGCAAAGGGCCAGAAAGATGATCTACTGTGGTAGTTTTCAAACTGTGTCCTATAGAACCTTCAATTCTGTGTATTTGCTGTAATTCTTTCATTCAGAAGTAGTGCAAAACAATCAAACTGTCTGGAAAGATCCAGGGTTAATATTAGCAACAGGCATGCCTGGATCCAGATGCTCAAATAATGTTATCAACTCACCACTTCCCTGCTTTTCTCATTCTTGTCTCTTAGTTCCTCTTCCCTGTGTTTTAGAGCTTCATTGTCAGTTAGACTCTCCCATAAAGCAGCAAAGATGGCTAACAGCAGCTTTAGGAATTTATTCTACCGGCTGAGCAATCCCAGGACAAAGAGCATCTTCCTTCCTGACATTTTCGATAAAAAGTCTTAGAACTAATCTCACTGACCAAAAATGGGTCAGGCTCATTTTCAGACCAGTATTGGTGACTCTGCTTGGGCAGTTCTGGGTCACATTCTCATCTTTAGAGCTGGGTACTAGGGTCAGTTCCGTGGAAATCAAGTGGAATGGAAGAGTGGTGGTGGGAAGGAGGTTGAGGTTCCTCAGAAAAGAGGTAGATCCTGTTATCAGAGGAGATTCTAGAAGATTAAAAATAGAAGATGGCCACTAGCTTCATGATACTGTCTCAGGATCATCTATGGCAGCTAAGAGGAGGGGAGAGAAGAGGGAAGACCTGCTTCAAAAAGAGCATTTTTCTTTTTTTCCTTCCCCACCAGCTTTATTGAAATGTATTTGTTATATAACATTGTGTAAGTTGAAGGTGTACCATATGTTGATTTAGTCACATGTTGCAAATGATTACCACTATAATTTTAGCCAACACCTTCAACACATCACATAATTACCATTTCTTATTTTGTGGTGAGAACATTTAAGATCTATTCTCCTAGCAATTTTCAAGTATATAATACAGTATTATTAACTTTAAACACCATGTTGTGTATTAGATCCCCAGAACTTATTTATCTTATAACTGGAAGTTTATACTCTTCGGCCAACATCTCCCCAGTTTCTGCACTGTCCCTTCCCTCTTCCTCAGCCCCTGGTAATCACTGCCCCAGTCTCAGTTTTTTAGATTCCACATATAAATGATACCATACACGATTTATTTTTCTCTGTCTGGCTTACTTTACTGAGCAGGAGGCTTTCAAGTTTTATCCATGTTGTCGCAACAGGCAGGATTTCCTTCTTTCTAATGGTTGGATAATAGTCCTCTGCATACACATACAACATCTTTTTAATCCACTCATCTGTTGACATACACTTAGGTTATAGCCATATCTTGGGTATTGTGAATAGAGCTACAGTAGACATGGGAGTGCAGGTATCTCTTCAAGATCTTGTCTCCTTTCCATTGGATACATACCCAAAGTGGGATTGCTGGATCATATGGTAGTTCTACTTTTTATTTTCTGAGGACTCTTCATACTGCTTCTTATAGTGGCTGTATTGATTCATATTACCACCAACGGTGTACCAGCGTACCCTCTTATCCACGTCTGGCTTTTTTTCTCCTCCAAATCTGTTTTACATACTGGAATTCTGCATTAGATGTAATTTGAAGAAAGTGATTTAGCCAATCAACTTATTTTGAAGACCTATTGTGTGTAAGGTCTTGCTCAAGGCACTGCACAGAAATAACAAAGATGAATATCTCACAGAGCTCATGATAATTTAGGGAAGATATGACAAACACAAAGAGACTTCACAGGGGGAAATGTGTGACAGTCTGTATTTTCCAAAGATGTCTATAGCAATATTTCTGGTCCCACATTCTCTTCCAGAATTTTGCCATACTTTATCAAGGAGTGGAGTCTCATTCCCACCTCCCCCGTCCCCTTGAATCTGGGCAAACTTGTAAAGCTCCAAAAAATTGAATGTGGCATGTTGAAGCTAAGTTAGAAAAGGCAGTACAGTTCCCACATGGCTTTTGCTCACAGGATGCTCAGCTTTAGAACCTAGCCACCTTGCTGTGAGAAAACCCAAACCCTCTCACACAGAAAGACCACATGGAGAGGCCACGTGGAAAGGAACTGAGGCTCAAGCTGAGTACCAGCCTCAGCTGCCACTCACGTGAATGAATGAGCCTTCAGAAGTATCCAACCCTGGTTTCAAGTCTTTCATCGAAGGCCTGAGATGCTGTGGAACAGAGATAAGACATCCCTGCTGTGTCCCGTCCACATTCCTGACCCATAGGGTCTGTGAGCATGATAAATGGTTGTTTTATGCCAGAGAAAGTGGGACAGAGTAATTCTGCCTGGATCTTCATAGGTGGTATAACGAACTGTGGGAGCGATTGCTATGAACTGGCCGGAGTGGCTTTCTCCCAACCCCTTCCTCATGTAACGATCCCATGTCCATGTCCCATGTCCATGGTCTCACTGATCATAATAATCCATTCCCTTAGACTCTGAGGTGAAGGCCCATGTTAAACCCATGACCCAAATAGGGGCAATCAGGGTCCTTCCTGAGTTGATAAATGGATGATGAGAGAGAGAGGTATCTCATATTGCTGAAGCTATTGGGCTGTGGGGGGCGGGGTAGATGAATGATAGAGGTAGAAAGAAGATTCTAGCTGCATTAAGTCCCTATTAAGCCCTGGTTCCTATGCCAATCCCTTTGAACATGTAGATCACCCCAGTATTCTTCCCAAATGCTCAAGCCAATAATTTTCCCTTCTTGTATATTGGATTTCTATTCCTGCCCTCCAAGAATTCTGCCTAACTTAAAAGTTTTTGCGGAGAAGATAGCATGGCACTGTCTCTTGGAAGATGGTAGGGCATGGACTTTCTGAAGTGGGGAAAGAGCTTTAGAAGGGGAGACAATGTCCATGGAGAAAGGAGCACGACAGCTAAAAGCACGGACTCTTCCGTCACCAGGTCCTAGGTCCAAATGCAGCCCCACCCCTGACCCCATTTAGAGAACTTGGATTTTATCTCATCAAAATGCAATTTTCTCACTTGTGAAATTAAATAAAACCTAAAGCATGCAGTTATTGTTAGGATTAAGTGACACCCATGACCCATATTGGCTCAGTGCCTGGTGCATGTGAAGGTTTAGTTTAGCTGTGGCTACTGTGGAAGGACGACATGGAGTGTGGAAGAGGAGCAGCTCATGGCTGGAGTTTGGCTGAGATAAAGCTGGAGCGAGAGGCTGGTATTGGACTGTGTGAGGTGGGCAGGCGGGAGCCATGGACATTTTACTAGCAGAAATGATTAGAGATGTGAATACACGTACCTGCCGTACGTAGATCGCTTCCATCTCAATCTAGCATCAGCAGTATAGCTTCGTGAGAATACGTAATACATTTGGATGATTTGTGAGGTTGGTTCCAAAAGCCTGTGGAGTTAGGTGTCAGGTCTTCCTCATTCTCTGCACCTACAAGGACAGTCTCTGCTTTTACTCCCTAAAGGTTTTGACCTGAATGCATATGTCATTTGTTTGTTTTTTTTCCTTTGGGTTACCATGAAGAACGGACTGCTACACAATCAATGGTGAACAAATGTAGACTTTATTATAGATTTATGTAGTGGATGCTATAGTGCTCTATCAGATCTCCTCAGATCCCCTTTTACCATTTTGTGCTCTGCCTTCCCTATCCCTTTGGCTTCTTGCACGAAACGCCTTGTACAATTCTTCCGCAGTGAACACCGTCCTCTGTAACAGAGCCAGAGTGCTTGTGAATTGATCTCCCTCTGCCACCCTACCCTGGGCTGTGAGAGCCCAGCTCGCTTACCGCCGGTGGGGACAACACTGAGCTCTTCCCCTGTGAGATCAGACTGATGGGTTGTGCCTGGATGGTATTTTACTTTTTTTTTAAAGATTTTTTTTATTTATTTGACAGACAGAGATCACAAGTAGGCAGAGAGGCAGGCAGAGAGAGAGGGGAAAGCAGGCTCCCCACTGAGCAGAGAGCCCGATGCGGGGCTCCATCCCAGGACCCTGGGATCATGACCTGAGCCGAAGGTAGAGGCTTTAACCCACTGAGCCACGAAGGTGCCCCCTGGATTGTATTTTAGCTTGGTTTTGCCCTCTTCTCTATCTCATTTTTCCTGCTCCCTTCTTGGTCTCCCTTGGGAGCACCTCCTTAATAAGCCCCATGCACAGGAATCCTGGCCTCAGGGTCTGCTTCTGGGAAACTGTTTTCTAGGGCAAATGGAGGGAGGAGTTTATCATGTATGTGCTGCAGCAAATAATTTCAAAATCCCCCTTAGACATTCGCTTCTGCTCTGCTAAGAAGTACATTTTTTCCTTCTTTCCTTTCTTGCTTACAAAGCCTGGCTTTCTTGGTTCTCTCCCTGAACACTTCACCCCCAGTTTCAAATTCTTACCTCTTTATTTTGCAGAATAGTTCTGCCCCAGCAATCACCCAAACTTCTTTACCAAACCACCAGAGTGCAACAATATTAGAACCCTGAGATCAGCAAGACCCTCTCTCCTTAGAAAACAATTTAGGGAACATCTTTTATTATAAGAACATGCCTCATGGAGACAAACCATAAGTGACTCTTAATCTCACAAAACAAACTGAGGGTTGCTAGGGGGAGCGGGGTCGGGAGAGGGGGGTGGGGTAATGGACATTGGGGAGGGTATGTGCTATGGTGAGTGCTGTGAAGTGTGTAAACCTGGCGATTCACAGACATGTACCCCTGGGGATAAAAATACATTATATGTTTATAAAAAATAAAAAAATTAAAAAAGAAAAAAAGAACATGCCTCGTGCAGCCACTTTGGAGAACAGTGTGGAGATTCCTCAAGAAATTAAAAATAGAGCTTCCCTATGACCCTGCAATTGCACTACTGGGTATTTACACCAAAGATACAGATGTAGTGAAAAGAAGGGCCATCTGTACCCCAATGTTTATAGCAGCAATGGCCACAGTCGCCAAACTGCGGAAAGAACCAAGATGCCCTTCCACGGATGAATGGATAAGGAAGATGTGGTCCATATACACTATGGAGTATTATGCCTCCATCAGAAAGGATGAATACCCGACTTTTGTAGCAACATGGACGGGACTGGAAGAGATTATGCTGAGTGAAATAAGTCAAGCAGAGAGAGTCAATGATCATATGGTTTCACTTATTTCTGGAGCATAACAAATAACATGGAGGACATGGGGAGATGGAGAGGAGAAGGGAGTTGAGGGAAATTGGAAGGGGAGGTGAACCATGAGAGACTATGGACTCTGAAAAACAACCTGAGGGGTTTTGAAGGGGCAGGGGGTGGGAGGTTAGGGGAGCCAGGTGGTGGGCATTAAGGAGGGCACGTGTTGCATGGAGCACTGGGTGTGGTGCAAAAACAATGAATACTGTTACGATGAAAAGAAGTTAAAAAAAAAAAAAAAGGAAGAGGCTACTTACTCCCAATCCACATCCATAATAAATCATACTTTTTATTGTCATCCTTAAAAAAAAAAAAAAAAAGAACATGCCTCTTGGGGTCTCAACCTCTCCTCCAAGTAAGTTACTAACATATCAAATCCTATGTTCCCTCTGAGTGGAACTATTCTTACCAGTTGGGTTAACATTTTGCCCACTGGTGTTATGTATCTATCTGTGTGTGTGTGTATGTAGGTATGTATGTATCTCAACTGAACAGTATATACATTGCCTTACTAGTCTGGGACCAGTATTTCCAAGCATTTGATTTCTCCACACTAAAAAAAAAGGGGGGGTCTGAAAACAAATAAGCCTTTTTGGGGGTGGTGGGAAGAGAGCTATATGAGCAGGAATGTGTAGATTGGGCAGAAGAGGCTGACATGCAATTTCTAGACGTTCTTTTGTCCCGCTGACACTGAAGCTCAGATCCGCATGGCTTCCCTTGCCATGCAGGCCCATTTGTTTTCACTGCCCCAGAAGTTCTGCTCAAGCAACTTGCCCTACACCTACTGCAGCGTGTTTCTTAGACCTTCCACAAGAAGCTGCTGGCTGCTGCTGCAAACTAATGAGTATTTCCCAACACAAAGCCTCCGGTTGAGATTATGAAGTAATTTATTAGGCTCCTACTGCAGTGAGCACACACAGTTCCTGCTCAGAATGGACTAATTAAAAACTTCCCTACCATGTACGATTTCAATTGTGTTGAAACAAAAAATGAACAATACCTCTGGCAATTTTTCATGGAAAGGAAATGATAATATTTCCTTAAAAGATTGTGGAAGCCTCCCATTGCTTACATAGACAAAACTGGTATCTGTGGATTTTGGTGTATAACTCAGAGCGTGATTGTCTTTGTGCAGAATAGATCCAGTTTCCCACCTTTAACTCTTATGTGGTGTTTTCCCTGAGTTCAAGTGATACAAAGGTTAGAGCCAATGTTACAAATTGTAGGAAGAAATGGTTTTCAAGGTAATTTTAATTTGGGGGTGACATTCAGAAACTTAGGTAGCCCTAGTTGGTCCAAGTTCAGAAGTCTCTCTCCTTTAATAGCCAAATATTTGCCAACTGAGTCCCTAATGTTCTACCAGGTAAGCCTCTCCAGGGTGCCTTGGGAATTTCTTAGGAACACCAAACATTTCAAAATTCACCCTGGTTGTTGCTTGTCACCTTGGACTGCCGTCTGACTTTGAACTATGGCCACTTTTTGTGTGAAGACCAGCCTGTTATAAACTATCTGTGTACTGTTTTACTCCAACAAAAACATTAAATAAAAATTTCACTAAGCTTCAAGCATGCCTAGTCAAACTTGCCTGCTGAGTGACACTGAGACCCCTTAGAGCCTAATGCAGCCTATTCTGAACCTGTTTTAGAACTATACCTGTGCCTCAATAATTCTAAACCAGAAAAGTAACTAAACTCAAGAGAGACTTTATAATCCACTTTTGAAATAATCAGAAATTTGAAAAAACTTCCCCTTCTCCATATCGTACCTGCCACTTTCATTTGTAGCTTGCAGGAGATTCACTGACTTTTCTTAAGGAACATGATTCTTCTTTGTCTGGTGGGCAATATATTCTGCCTCCATTTTAGACTATTTTGGAGGTCTTTGTGTTATGCTGTGACAGTGGATGTTAGCCACTGTACTAATTCCCCAGAGTTCAGCTAAGATGGGGGTGTGACATCTCATAAAGCTTTACTGGAGAATAGGGTGCTGGAGGGAATGATACAGGGGCTTACGGATGCCTTAAAACTGTATCCCATAGGGGAAAAAATGAAAACTGGACACCACAGGTTTCTTTTCTCAAGTCCTTTGTCCATGCTCTCCCATAGAGATCCTTTCTTGGTTATCCCTCCCCTTACCACCAGCCTGTGACCTTGCTGTTAAGACAGTTTGTATCCCTACAAAATGAGTCCTCTTGCCAAGTTCCTGCCTATCTGATCCAGATCCCTATTCCACTGACACTCAGGGAAACACCCCATTTCATCCTCACTCTCAGTCTACAACCAGTCTCTCAGTAGCACGATAATCTTGGGGATGCCTCTCTATCATCAGTAAAGACTACCACTTATATATTCACATGAAGCAGTTTGGAGCCTCACTATCTATATCCAGAAGTTCTTCATTGCAATTGATGATGAGAATTTCACTTTTTCAAAAAGGATCATTAAAGTTTTCCAGAGATGAAGGAATCATGTGCTTCAGGGGTGAATGTCAATGTCCATCTTTAAAGGATAAGAAACATTGTTGTTGGTTTAAAAAAAAATCTGTCCTCCTCTCTCCCTTCCCTCCTCTTTAGATCTGGTTGAGAGCATCTTCTTTACACTTATAAAGAGTCATTTTCTTCTAGTGTTTGCCAGGTGCAGTACCCAGAACCAAACAGGCAGAGAAAGCTAAGGCACAATCCCTGCTCTCAAGAAGCTCATGGCTTACTAGAGGATTTCCAGTGACAATAGAGTTAGGATAAGAATAGAGATTGCAGGTGTAAGATGAAGAGACAAAAAGGAGCAGGAGAGTCAGGAAAGACTTTCAGGAAGAGGTGGCATGCCAGTGGGTTTTAAAGCAGAAATGGGAATTTACCAGATGGATGAAGTGGGAAAAGCATCAGGAAGAGGAAATAAGTGCAAAGATATAGTGGCAAGAACTAGTATGTAGTATGGAGATGACTAAAGTTGGATAAATCTAAAACACAGATTAAATCCAGGGGAAATGGGAGAAAATACAAGGGTTAGATCCCTCCTGGATGTTACGCCACAAGGGATGAGGAAAGCGGGAAACATTTTTGAGGGTGGGATCAGGGTATGGAGGGAGGTGGAGGTGGGAATGGGAATGGGTGGGGGTTGACATGATCAGATTGGTGTTTTAGAAAGATCACACAGATTTTTTTTTTTTAACTAGAGACCAAGATTCCAATCAGAGAAATAGTGTGGTTGAGGGTCGCTGAGACCTCAGTGGTGAAGGAAAAGGAGTCCAGTGGGACAGTGATGTTTCTGATGGGCCAATTGTGGTGCCACTAGCTAAGACTGGAAGTACATGGAGGAAAACTGGTTTGGTTCGTAGTGAAGTGGGGGGAGTGAAAAAAAGGGGTTAATAATTGTCAAATGATGAATTCTGGTTTGAAAACATCCAGATTTCTGCAGATGACTAGTTAGTAGTCGGATATACAGGTCTGAAATTCAGGTGGACTGATGGTATAGAATTTAGGTAATAATTATCATCACGAAAGGACAGTTTATACTCCAAGGAGAAGTGTAGAGTGAGAAAAGAAGGGAGAAAGAGTTACTAAAGAATCCTGAGATGTGGGGCAGTCGTGGCAGTAAGGTATTCATTTGTTTCTTTTTTTTTTTTAATTTTTTTTTTATTTATTTGTCAGAGAGAGAGGGAGAGAGAGAGAGAGCGCGCGCGCGCAAGCACGGGCAGACAGAGTGGCAGGCAGAGGCAGAGGGAGAAGCAGGCTCCCTGCCGAGCAAGGGGCCCGATGTGGGACTCGATCCCAGGACGCTGGGATCATGACCTGAGCCGAAGGCAGCCGCTTAACCAACTGAGCCACCCAGGCGTCCCGGTATTCATTTGTTTCTTGATGAGAACCAAAAATAGTAAGTTACAGTCACTCTCTGAGCCTCTTGACAAAGACTAAGTCCCACTTTTCCACATTTCTGTACGTTGATTCCAACAATCTCTAATGCCCCGAGTGTCCCCCAGAAACATCCATGTCTTGTAATTTCACCAAAGCAGTGACCTAGAATCATGCCAAATCCTATAGTACAAAATAGAACAGCGTTCCCACTCACAAAGACTTGATTTCATGAGAATATGCAAAGGCCAATAGCTTGGCTCCAGTGGCTCAAAGATCAAAGACTGGGAAAGATCCTTACAACAGCATTTTCAGGCAAGATGGGAGTTTTCCAGTCTCTGTAATATCTGATCTGGCATCCCACAATCTCATAGCATTTCTGATTTAAAATGGCTTCATTGCTAGAGGCTGGTAATGCTAAATGTCTTCTCTATCTCCAAGCTGTGCTAACGGACAGAGAGGACACTTTACAAAGAGAGCTGTCTTAACCAGTACTTCTTCAGACAAAGGAGTGACATAGAGAGGTCACAGTTGCTTTCTGAAACTTGCCACCACTTCCCCAGGCAGTTCTAGGGTGACGTGTAAAGTCATTTTAACCTTTGTTAAAGAGGCCTGTGTTTATGGGCCTCTTGTTGCCCATGAGATAGTCAGAAGCACAGTAGTACATGTCGTACTACTTGCCAGAAGTCCTGTCGGTAGATTACTAAACACCCTGTAGGCACTCTAGCCCTAGGTTTAGACTCCACTTTTGGACAAACCTTAGAGATCATCCAATGCAACCCCTGAGGCCAGTAGTTACCAAGTGATTACTCATTTGGATAAAAGTATTTTATTATCAATAAAATACAAAAGTTTGATAAAGATGGACATCTTTTTCCTTTGTGAATTAGAACAGACTCAAATTATGCTACAATAATGTCTCTCACACTCATTTCTGATAGGCTTTTTGGAAAGGAGAGAATAGCCCTACAGTTATTCTAGTAGAAACCGAGCATAACTGTCAACTCATATGGTTATGTAGTCGCTATTAGCCGTGTGGGGGGCACTAAAACCATCCATTTTGTGTTGTTTAAGAACATCGAAGAGGCTAAGCTTAAAACCCACTTCATCATCTCAGGATGTTGGATACCTCCAGCAGTGGGGAACTTACTTGCTTACCAGATGACTCATTCTGCTATTAGATATCTCTCATTGCTCAAGTGTTTTCTGTTCTTATTTCAGACCTGGTTCGACCTAGTGGGACTACATAGCGTAATTTCAAGTCTACTCCTGGATGATTGTCTTCACTATCTCAGGAGGTTTTTGAGTGTTTTCTCAGGTGTAGTTTGACCTGTTCCTTGATGTGTTCTTCATGTCAGGAGCTGGCTTCAAATTCTCACCTGTCCTGTTTGCTCTGTCAGAATACAGGTCAATTTGGCAATATCCTTCTTAATGACTAGTGTCCAGAATTGAATCCTCTGCCTCCCACAGGCCCATAATTTCTTACCTTACTCAAGTAGGGAGGATAATACCATCTTCCCCAAGAAACAGCTTGAATCCTGATCATAAAATTGCATTAATGTCTGTGATTTTAGTATCTTTTTTTTTAAGATTTTATTTATTTATTTGACAGACAGAGATCACAAGTAGGCAGAGAGCCAGGCAGGGAGAGAGGAGGAAGCAGGCTCCCTGCCGAGCAGAGAGCCCGATGCGGGGCTCGATCCCAGGACCCTGAGATCATGACCTGAGCCGAAGGCAGAGGCTTTAGCCCACTGAGCCACCCAGGCGCCCCTGTGATTTTAGTATCTGAAGCAGAGGAGCATTAATGGGAAACTGAAACCTACAACCTCCAACCCTTTGCATTCACCTTCCAGGAGTACATTCTTTGCCTACCTTCTTCCCTGCCACCCTCACTCATCCTTTCTCTCTATACCAGAACTGCTGGCCTGTGGAGTTGGATTAGAGGATCTTTAAGAGATGTCCAGTCAAAAGTTCAGTCTATCTTTGAAACCAAATGTTAGAGCTTACATTTAGGAACTTTGAGAAGGATGGAACTCCCGATAATAAGGCTCACCTTGGGTAATATTCAGTTTTTCTCAAGTGAGGGAAGTGCTGCCCCTCAAAGGGACCTTTGAAAATGTGCGTGAGCAGTTTTAATTGTCACAATGATGGGAGGCAGGTGTCACTGCTGTTAGAGTCATGGGTGTGAAATGTTTTATAATGCCTGTGAACATTTTTTAATATCTCGTCCAAGGAAGTATTGTCACTTCCCAAATTCCAACAAACACAAATGGAGGGAGCACAGAACTAGGGCACAGACTCTGGTCCTGTTCTTGTTCTTACTAGCCTCATCTTTCTCATTTGTAAAATAGGCGAAAACAAAAACCTGTTGTGAGGACTAAGTCTCAAGCATTTAATCAGACTGTGTTAAGGACTCTTGACTACTCAAGACTCATTCTCCTTTCAGCCCATGTGGTTTGGGTGGGCCTGGCCCCACATCTGCTTGGAGGAGGGACATGTGACCTAGGGTTATCAGTCAGCTAATTCCATTCCATGGCTCAGGGATAGGCTCATGAGAGAGTATGTGATCATTACTCAGGCCAAGGATAATCATCCCCCAATTTTCATTAAAACCTGTGGGAAAAGGGAAGCTCTATTTTCTCAGGTCAGACCAGGCCTTGGAAGATTTGAGCCATAAACTGTGAGTGGCTACCATGATGGAGCCTGAGAGTGATGCTACCTCAGCATAAAGAAAGCCAAGAGATTGAGAGAGGGGACTGGTGTACATTATTCAAGCCCCTAGAGAAAGCTAAAGCTCAATAAAGATATCCCTGAGAATTTTCGTTACATAAGACATATGTTTCCTTTGTTAGTGAAATCAGATTGAGTCACTTACAACAGAAATAATCCTGATTTACCCAGCCGCTGTCTCTGCCTTGAATTACACTTATTAGTTATCTCCTCCATGTGAATCCAAGCCCCTTAGAGGTAGTTATCTTTGAACCCTCCCAACAGCCCAATAGTAGATGTTAGTATAAAGAAGCATCCCTAAAAATTTGATGCATGAGTAAAATGAAATAAAATGATATGTACAAAAAAGTTTTGTTGACTCTCAGTTATTTTACAGATGAACAACATATTGTATACTTTGAATATTTCCTTCTAAAATCTTTGTCTAGTGAAACATTCTAGAGCAGTAAGATTAGTATGTAAGCAAAGGCGTTGCTCACCCAGTTTGTTTTTCACATTTGTCTCTATTTTAGCTTTGTATCAATGCAATCTGTCCTCACTACTGTGTCCCTAATAGTTTCCCTCATTAGATTCAGTGTCTCCAGTGCAAAGACCTTTTCTGTTTTATTTCTGTGTCCTCAGTGCACATAGTAGGTTGGGCTCCTCTCCTTTATTGGTCCTCTCCAAAGCAGCTTCTTACTGCTGTGGGCTTTTAAGGTGGCCAACTTGCCAAAAAAGTGTATTTCTGTGGCACAGTGGGCATCCTTGGGACCTTGTAGTGTATCTTTAACATTCATTCATTCAGAAGGCATTCGTAGAGTGATTAACAATGTCCTGGGCATTGTCTTTGAGAACTCATGCTCTTGTGGCATTCACAGATGAGTACATAGACAATTACAATGCAGTCTGATAGGCACTAGGATGGTGGGAAATATGGGAATAAACAAGAAGTTGTCAGGCTGAAGTGAATCAAGGAAATCTTCCTGGAAGAAGTGACATTGAAGCTGAGGCCTAATGAGTCAGTGGGAATTAGTCAGGCAATGAGTGGAAAGGAGAGCCTCCCAGTCAACAGGAATTGCAAAGAAAAGTGGGTCAGTGGGGTGGGAGAGCAGATGTGTTTGGGGGCTGAGCATGGCACAGACTGGCTGCAATGTGTCTGTAGATGCAGTGCCACTACCCTTTGCTTTGCATCAGATCTCCTTTCCAGCCAGACCAGATGATGCTCTGTTTTTGCTTTATTCTGAGGTTTTCTTGGTTAAACCTCTTCACTTCAGCTAATAATAATAGGATGCCAGGCAGTTCTGCCTAGCTCTACTGGGCCGAGGGCCTGGCTGGAGTCCTTTCTTTCATTCTTTTCAGAATTCATTGATTAACTTCTCTAGAAGAATGCAAGCCTCAACAGAGTATAGGCTGAACTACCTGCGTTAAAATCAGATCCTTGATGATTGCAGTCACCTCAAAGATGATTCTGTGTGTTTTTTGAAAAAATATACCTAGGACATAGGGACATTAAGTTCTGGGGGTGGGAGAGATAGAGACAAGAAGCGGTGTGTGGGGGGGGTGTGCGTGGGTGTGCGTGCGCGTGCACGTCCTAGGGAGTTTGGGGAAGGTAGGGCTTGCCACTGGCTCATTACTTGCCACAAGTAAGAATTTCCTAAAGTTTAATGTTTTTATCTTTACATTTTGTGCAAATTCATATTCCCCCATCATAAATGCATGTTTGCGTTAGTGAAAACTGTGTTTTAAATTATTTGCGATTGAATAAAATTGGCACTTCAGAGGATGTGCTGTGTTTATGCTGCTTTTTATGACTCTAGGCATGCTGTCTTGTGCATAATCTCCACTTTGAGAAACGGGGGCTTTTAGGTTACACAGATCTGGGTCACTAGATATGTGACCTTGCACAGATCACTTCACCTTCCCAAGTCTGTTTTTTCATCTAAAATATGAGAACAATGAAACTTAGATGTCAGAATTCATGTGAGGATTATATGAAAAGAAATATATGAAGTGGCTGGCCCATAGTAGGTACTCAAGAAATATTAACAGTCCTCTGTCAGGTTTCCATTTCCAGAATTCTGTGATTCTGACTCAGCTGAGAAAGTGACCCCATGGGACATTTGCTACTAGAGGGGTTTTGAGGAGAAAGTGTATGTCACTGCTGGGGGACATAGCTGATGACATTGCCAAATGAAAGTAAACTGTATGGAAAGAGGAGATGTGATGTGGTTTTAGGGCTTATCATAGTCTGTTTTCCTGTTTCTAGGTCTTTCTGAAAGTGAAAATTGGTAATTGGGTGATGCTCACGGTGTCCCATCTACTCTCTGGGGCCCCTTGTCATGTGGCAGTTGCAGATGAGTCACTGGCCAAGAGAGAGAGTCAGAGCCTGACAGCTCTCCCCTTCTCCGGGCTCACCTTTCAGTCCTGCTGCTGAAAAAGATTTAGGCCATGGTTGCCGCTTAGACTAATGAGTCTGTCTCAGGGTATGTAACAACAGTCTTGGGAAATTTCCTTCTAAATTCTGGAGTGATACATGAGATGCCTAGATCCCAATTAAAAAGGAAACATCACCAATGATTCCAATTATGAATGTAAAAACTCAACTATTAACTTTAATTTTGAATATCCAGCTCTTTTCTGGGGAGGGAGGGGAAGACTTCTAGTCATGTGACAGGTATTTCTGTGACTTACCAGGCTCAGAGTCCAGTGGGACCTGGAGTGCAGGTGAACATGTGGGTAAGGCGGGGTGTGTTAAAAGCCTGCCGGGGAAGTATGTACAGGTACACAAGTGAGGGAGTAATGTGTAATTACTGTGTAATTAATTAATGTGTAATTAATGTGTACTCCAGGGAGTACTCCAGGGAATCCCCACTGATTAATCACAGTAAAAACTAAAAGAGAGCAAGATGCTCCTGTAGAGACTAAAGTTGTGTGCTTTTTGTCAGTCCCTCTGTCCTGCCCAGAACTGTGAGGTAGTCACTTTGGAATCACAGCCTCACTGGGTGCAGATGTCTTGACTCCTAAGACTTACAAAGTATTGACTAGAACTCACGGTGCATGCTCTGTGGAGGGAAAGATGGTCTGGTACTCTCATAGGAGCGAACTGCCACGGGGTCCTTGCTGGGCATTGAGGTGCCGTGGAGAGATGAGGGGCTGCTACACAGCTTCTCTGTGCACAGGATTAGGCTGTCCCTGCCACCAAGGGCTTCCCTCAGAGGAAATGTGAGTAGCAATCGAATGAGTTTAGGCTATGAAGGTGAATCCATGTGCACATAAGGGTTGCCATGATAGTCTTGTGTCCTTCCCCGCCACCATAACCTGAGAGAATTCTTTATTTCTTAAGGAAACAGTGGATCCCTCTTAGTGTCTTTACGTAAGTTTTCAGGAAAAACTCCTTTTTACTTCCAAGAAGACCTCCCCCAAAGCAATTATCAAGGATGAAACTGTGACATGATGTCCCCTGGCTGGGAGCAGGAGTCCCAGAAGGTGACTAGGACCCACCAAAGTAGTCTTCTGATTCCTCGCGGGTTTCTCTCCTAGCAGAAGGCCTCAGGCAGCCACGACTGCAGCAGCCGCACTGCCCTGACTGGAGCTCGGGGGTGGGGGATGTGGAACAGAGGACCAGGTGTTTCTAGCAGCCTTTCTCTTGCCAAGTGTGCAGAAACGGACTCCCCATTGTGTCTCTCCCGTTCCAGTGACTGAAGGATCTCATTAGTCTGTGCACACTAATGGTTTTCTTTAGGGACGATGAGGTCCTTGGGGATGTGGAGGCTGCAGAGCAACTGGAAAATCTGATGGAGTTTTCCAGGTTTCATGGACTACAGCTTGAATTGAGCTTTCCCCCTCGGTGCATTTCCAGCTGCCCTTGCTGCTTCTTTGTAGTCACTTGGTTGTTTGTTTGTTTTTTCTTCCCTGAAAGCCCCGACAATAGGACATTTTAAATTCGTTATTAAAAATGTGGACCCAGACTTAAATGTATTAAAGGGAGTAAAGTGAATATAGACAGGGAGTTAGGACAGAATAACAAGGAAGCCAACAAAATGTGCTAACTTAAACAGAAAGGTTATGGTCAGCAGTTTCTGGCACTGAAATACATCAAGCTGTCAGGGAGTCAGTGAGGCCTCCCACCGGTAAGGCCCCTAGGGCGCCTCTCCATCTCTGGTTCTTTCCTATGCACCCCGTTGTTTCTTTCTACCAGCCTCAGAAGCTTTGCAAAGAGCTACTCTTTCAAAAGCACTACTTCCTTTCCAAGTTTCTGCTCCTTTTATTATGGAGAGTGGAGTTCCTTGTCCCTGCTTCTTCCACAGTCTCCTTTGGCACCTGGTCCCGGAACACCACCTAAATTGGACAATGGGATGTTGCTGAGCAGTTTGGCTCTGGCTTCATTACAGAGCCAAACCTGTCCATTTATTTTAGCTAGTCTCTCCGTTCTTGGTTATAAGATGTCTCTGGAGTGGCTCCAGCCACACAGGACAGGTTTCACTCCTGGCATCCTGGTACCTCACTGGCGTGGTTGGTGAAGGAGGGGTGAGGAGTGAGTGTGTGTGAGTGTGTGTGTGTGTGTGTGTTGTGGGGGTTGTTGGCAGTGTTGAGTGCTAAGGATTAGGGAGCAGGGCTACCAGAATCTAAAGAGCAAATAACACTGAAATTATTGTGGGGCATCATGGTTCTGGGTCATCCATCCATTCAGACAAGACCCCAGCCAGAGACGGAAGTATGCATGGTACAGAGGACTATAAGCCTGAGGAAAGAATCCATTCAGGTTTGGAAACCAAGGAGTTGGGGAAGGGCTTTTTTTCTTTAGATGTTATTCAGTAAGCACCTATATGGGTCTGGCGGTATGAGAGTACTTTCCACATCTGCTTTCATTTCATGCTGATCTGGAGACACACCTTTAGATGAGGAGGCTGAGGTTCTGAGAGGCTAAACTGCTTGGCCAGGATTACACAGTTAAGTAAGAGGGGAGGATTGGGATTTCAAGATAGGACCTCTGACCTGAATTCAGAGCTCTATCTACCAGGTTGTCTGGTTTTTTCCTCAGTTACAGTGGGTCCAATATAGTTACTCCTTAATGTCATGTAAATACCATACACTTACTTCCTCTGTTACTATCATGCCTTACTTGTTTATTTTCTGGCATTTCTACCAGGCTATCAATACAGGAGAGGGGTTTCTTCTTTTAGAAAGAAAGTGGTGAATATTTGTTTTTGCTTTATCTCAGGCTGGTCATTAAAAATGTAGATCTGTCCATTTCAGGGTTTGGGTTGCTTGGTTAAATAAAAGCCAGGAAAAGTTAAAAAAAAAAAAAGTGGTGAAACCCAAGACTGCTTAAACAGAATTCCCAATGTCATCTTGGAATGTGGAGCTTTGGTTACTCAATTTATAGGGTATCTAGAACATGAGTCCTAGCCATTTCCACTTTCTGGTAAGTTAGCAAGTATGACTTTTCAGTCCTTATGCTCCTTGTTTCCCTACAACTCAAATTATTCTCCTACTTCAAACCACATTTTACCACCTGGTAGGAAATTTAATCTTTAATTACTTTCAGGTAAAACCATTCATTTCAGGCTTATACTTGAGTTAATCCAGGATTTTGTCCTCCCTGATCCCACCCTTCAACCCAGAGTTGGCATCTAAGGTCAGGGGCATTATGTAGCATCCCATGGCATCGACGAGAAGAGAATCGGGCAACTGGTTATTGTCATCTTTCCATACTGATAGTACAAACTTCCCTTCGCTATCCTGCCACAGTGGCATCTATGGAAACACCAAGTTCCTAACTGACCTCTAGCCATGTAAGTGTCTCCACTTCCACTATGGTGTCCCTGCATCAGGACAGTGATATCCCTTCAACGTGGCTTTCTTATTTATCCGGTGAAACTTCCCCACACTCCTCTGGGGCACAGGGAAGGTGTATTTCACCTACACCTTTCTGATCAGTGGCAAAACCAATAGGGACATTTTAGGTCTTCCCTGTTTCAATACCGTCTGTGGCCATCTCTGCTGACTACTGCCACGATGTGGTAGGATGTTCTGTGAAGTTGGCACTACTCAGTCCAGCTGGGACGCAGGGCAGAGATCTTTCCTTTTCTAAGGTGTTCCAACTTGTTTGGGGGTTCTACTGTTTCTTCATTTATAGCAAGTCTTGGGGAGAATGGATCGTATCAGAACCCAAGGACCCATCTCAGATACCACCACTAGACTCTTCTCTTTTGTTTCCCTTCTAATTCCTTCCTCCAACCTCAGACCAGAGAAGTTTTTTAATCCTTTCTCAGGCATTAGGGAGAGAAAGCTTGCAAGTGTTCTTCTCAGGGGATCATCCCTGGTGTCATTTTCCTCTCTTGACAGTCATGGTCCAGTGAGTGAGAGAGGAATGGGTCACAGATCAGAATGAAGTATAGTTGTAAAAGACAGTGATTATAATTCAAAAACTTATCCTGTCCCAGTAAAACAGTTTAAACATATGAGGCAAGAATAGTAAGTAATTGTATGGTGCTACTATTGCTTATCACAAATATATATATATGTATATATACATATATATACTATATATATTCATTTCTTATGTATTTATAACTATACATATAGTTAAATATAACTCATTTATTTCTTATGTATCTTATTTATTCCTTTGATATTACTACTATTATTATTATTACTATTCTCCCTTTTACCAATGAGGAAACTGAGGCAAAAAAATTAAGTGATTTATCTGACATCTGTGAGATAGTAATAGGTAGTAACCATCGGATTTTGGAGTCAAATCCAGGGATTCTGTGTTCTCGACCCTTATATGGCTTCACTGCTTACATACATAAATAATGGTTTAGTTTTCAGTGCCGTGGGGATTGGAACAGGAAGAGAAAGGCATAGTTTTTGTTGAAAACTTATGCTTGCTAATTTCTCACTGTTCCTCCTTTTTTCAAAACAGGTTGGCACCACATCCTCAGTTGTGGAGTCTCTTCTCCACCCACATTGGGTTTATAATCACTTGTCCAATCTGGTGAACCGCGAAGAATGCCCTGAAATGAACCAGAGGATGTGTGCGTGTGCATGTGCAAGTGTGTGTGTGTGTGGGGGGGTGTGGGTGGTAGGGAGCTCCAGGCAGATAGGCCCCACTCTTGAGATCCACAGAAGTGTCTATTTCATGGGTATTGCATTCCACACAATATACCAAACACATGTGGTAGCTCAATGATACAAACTAAGGTTGGCAGTTTCGTTCTTTTTAAAAAATAAACATTATGAACGGAAATACTTTGTCAAAATCTTCTCTGCACCTATCAGAATTTGTAGGAGGCAAGTGTACACATGATTGTCTGTGACACTTCTCTTGTACAAGTTCCTCTTCTGCTTTCTCTCCAGGCACCCAACAAAATTATCTTTTCTCTATAATATATGAAATAGTGAAATTGCTGGTGACATTTTGCAATATGGTCTTAACAACTGGTGAGTTTGCGAAATGATGATGTAATGGAATTAGGTGAAACTGCTGAAATTCTTATTTTTCCCCATGGAACTCTGCCAACATTTTGTTTTCTACGATTCTGCAGAAAAAAAAAAAAAAAAGACCAACCATGAAAGAAAATTGCACTTTCCACCAGTTGGAGAAATTGCAACTCGTGTTTATCTAGTTGCTATGACATGCAAAATAGTTTCTCATGGCTCGGAATATTAAAAAGGGAGTCAGACCAAACTATGAATATTTGTTGAAATTCTTGAAAAAGCTTTTGAATGGTAGGGAAATGCAAGTGGTAAATAAACAGCCATTAGGAAATCATGTAGAGGGAAATTCCCAGAAAGTGAAGGTTGTGGGGAAACCAGAGTGGTATTAGTGACAGAAAAATCGGATCCCACACCGCAGTGATGGTAAGAAAGCAGTGAGAATTATGCTTCCCTAGATACAAATACTCTCCCATATTTGCAGAGATGTGGAGTGACCTGAGTACTGAGAACATTTAAGTGTGAGAAATGTTTAACTCCAGCGTTCACCTCCTGATACAAGCTCCAGTTCTATAGGTCTTGCTCACACAGCCCAACTGCCAGCACCTCCAAAACCCTTAAAAGCTTCAGTTTAATGGCAACAATTCTCCCTTATCTCTGACTCACACCTGTGGCAAACTAGGCCAATTTTTTCTTGTCTCTCTAGGAAGGAGCAGCTTGAACCATGTCAACCTCCTACATCCCACTTCTGATCCAGTTTCTAAATCTGATAATAGACTTAGGGTCCAACTGGAAAGGAGAGACAACCAGTGCCATGGTGCTGCCAGTCCCATGGACATGGGCATGAAGATAGGAGAAGGATCAAGTGCCTCAAAGGCTCTTGTCTGAGACACACTGGCTTGGGAACAGTATTCTCTGTTGAGCTTAGAGTTGGGTATACCAGGGAAAATCCATGGCAAGAAATGGAATAGGAACAGGCTTGAGAGCCTGGTTACTTCGAGGGAGGTAAGAATCTTCTATTTATCTGATTCCAAAAGAAAATCCTTCAGTTATATTCAAATTCATGCCTAATCAGTGCCCAGAGAAGATAGGAGGTCTTAAACTGGGATAGTATGAAACCTCTGAAATTATAAAGGTGTGCGTGTGTGTGTATGTGTGAGAGGGGGAGAGAGAGAGAGAGAGAGAGAGAGAGAGAGAGAGAACATCTTCCAGAAAAGAGAATCCATCTTTTCCCCTGGATTCTCAAGGGAATTTGCTGCATATCCCCCACCCCCACCATCATCAAAGTTAAAAACCAATGACTTAGAAAGATTATAGAATTTTGAGCTGAAATGAATCTTGGATGGTATTTAGTTCACTTTTGCTTCTCTTTTAATTTTTCTGATATAACAATTTGAGTCTGATTAACATGAAATGTTTCATAAACATTGAAGTCCTCTAGGCCTTTCTCTTCCAAAACACCTTCCAGATGGTTCTTGGAAAACGCATCATGATGACCTAGAGTAGGGTTCTGAGTGGTGGCGTGACTATCTACCCATGTGTCAGAAGGACTGATGAGGGAGTGGGAGGCATATTGTTGTCCTCTGGTTTATCTTCATATCTCACTTGGAGCACAAAGATGGAACTTTGTGATTTAGAACCTCAAGTCCCTCCATTTCAGAGGGAATGGATGAGATTTATTCTTATTACAAGAACCTGGCATAGTCCCACCAAATGATTTCACTTTGCTGATTTTCATGGCCCAATCTTCTCCTGAACATTTACACATTTATTTCTTTTACTTTTCTGCTTAAAGCAGCTCAAAGATACATAATTCAAGATGATTATAGTTTGAAAAATATCTCATCCATTCAACACAAATATTGAAAAAAGAAATCAGCTTGACACTTGGCACCCTTCACTGCAGCTGGGTTCACTCTTCCCAAGTCCAATGTTTTCATTCAGTGAATAGAAGTTATAGAAGAAGAGCAGATTGAAAACCACATCGTTCTAATTTCCACATAAGATTTATCTAGGGTAAGATGGGAAGCAGGAGGAGAACAGTCAGTTGATTCTTTTAATAAGTAGGTCATAAATAAGGCCTTCTTTTTAGGAAGCAGAGTAGAAAGAACTTTGCAACCATTGGCTATAAGGATAGTTGTTGGGGGCTGGGGGAGTTAAGAATGACTCCCAGATTCCTGACTTGGCAGTTGGGGCACACAGAAGGAAGAGCTTTTGGGAGAAATAAATGAGACCCGTTTTGAATATGTTCCATCGGGATCCAGGTGAAGCATTTAACATGTGGTTCAATATGAGGGTCTGGACCTCCAAGCAGAGGGTTGGGCTGGAGATATTATTTGAGAGTCATCAGAATACCTACAACCTACATACCTATAGGAAATTAGAGAAGAGAATTTCAAAGAGGAAAACAGATAGTGACTCTAAATATCTCAGAGAAAGCAAATATGAAAGAACCAGCTACTCACTGGCTTTAGCAATGAGAAAGTCACTGGTCACTTTAGGATAAGATTTGTGGGGCAGAAACCACATCATAATTGATACAGGATTGGATGGATAAAAAAGAAGTGACAAAGTTAAATGGAGATGAAGATGAATGCCAGAGAAGGCATGCAGGATGGTGGGAGTTTTATTTGTTGTTTTTTAGTAGAGACTTGAACATGATTAAGTGATGATTAGATGAACCAGAAGGAAGGAGAATTTGAAGAAACAGAACAAATGAATCATTGATAGAACAACTTCCTGGATGGAAGTGGGGAAGAGTAAATTCAAGAGCACTGTGGTGACACTGGCCTTGAGGCATGCATCCTCCAAGTCACTAGGGAAGGAGGATATGGGTACAAACTCATGAATGGAGGTGGTCATCCTGGTCATCTCAGTCTCATTAGAGAACGTGGGGATACTTGAGGTGGGCTAGGGAGCATTAGAAAATTAGCACAAATTTGGACTTGCTGTAGAGAATAATAAAAGGACACTAACTAGGGAAACAGACAGCATTAGCTAGAAGCACTGGTGACCCAGATGAGACTGAATATCCTAAGCCTATGGTAGCACCAATCCACCCAGCAGTGTGTATTTCTTTAATGCCTGACTACCGGTGTGCAGAGCTGGAGAAGACAGATATGTTTGGGTTAACACAGAACTAGGGATTAAAAAGCAGAAGTAATAGCAGGGCAAAAGGTTGAAGAAGTTGGATTATCTAGATACAGAGTAGTTGAAGTAATAGGCCATCGGATCTGGGCAGGAGAAGGAAGGATTAAGCAGGAAAGGATTGATGCAAAGTGAAAGGCTGAGATAAAATGAAGATATTGCTGAAGATCTTGTGAAAATCAGAGAATAAGTAGGGTCAGAGAAAAGCTAGAAAGATATGGAAAGACAAGATAGTGTGGTCAGAGAAGTCTTACTTTTCCAGAACACTTTACTTCTATTTCCACCTTGTACTGTAAAATTTAAAAGTGCATTACAAATGAAAATACAAATGTCTGGTAAATTATTTATTTTGTATTATCTATGCCTTAGGCTCTTTTCTATGTGATAATCCCATTCTCTTCATTGAAATAGAAAAATGTGAACCAGGCCTTAAGAGTATTATTTCCCTAAAGTTTTGACCATTTTATATGTACAATGATATTGTATTTTTATTTTAAATATAAGATCTTGGAAAGAAGCCAGTGTTTTCTATTTCAGCAGTCCCAGCAGCTGTTATAAGCATAAGCAAGCCTTCAATACATGTGCTTTCTCTGGCTTTTGTGCTTTCCTCTAAATTTAAGTTGATTGTAGGAAAATTTAACCTGTAAACCTCAAGAGGATAGATCATATCAGTAGACCTGACATGACAAGTGACTAATGGTAACAAAGTGGACCCATGGAATGTCAGGGAGGCTGTCACAACATTGTGACCTAGACTGGAAGCTGAGTCTTCAACTCAGGTATGGATGGGTTAGATTAACATTGCATGTAAATAAGCTACAGGTTGCCTCCATTCCATTCAAGGCTGCTTCAGCTATAAATGAGAAGAGATGTTAAGAATCAAGTATGCAGGGGTGCCTGGGTGGCTCAGTGGGTTAAAGCCTCTGCCTTCGGCTCAGGTCATGGTCCCAGGGTCCTGGGATCGATCCCCACGTTGGGCTCTCTGCTCAGCGGGAGGCCTGCTTCCTCCTCTCTCTCTGCCTGCCTCTCTGCCTACTTGTGATCTCTCTGTATCAAATAAATAAATAAAATCTTTTAAAAAAATCAAGTGTGCATAATTTGAACATAGTTCAGTAGGAACACAAATATTTCACTTGTTACCCTCATTTTGCTAAAATATATGTTTAGTGAGTTTGCAGATTAGGTTGAAAATACAAACAAAATTATGGGTAATGAGTTAGAATCGTATTTGCAGAGGAAATTGTCCTAAGATATGTTATTAGTGAGTAGGACTAAGGCGCTTCTCAAGAATCTTGTTCAGTTTTCTTATTACTAAACAGAATAAAGATGGAGTTGACACATGTGATGGCCATCTATCACTAACAGTGATTAATGATAATAACACTATTACTAAACAGAATAAAGATGGAGTTGACACATGTGATGGCTAGGAAAAAAGTAGCACCCCCCCCCCCCAAAAAAAGAGCAAAGATTTATCATTGGGTCTTCACACGCAGGGTGCTCAGACAAGCTAGGAAAGAGACTCTTGTTCATTCGCCAAGTATTTTCCTGCAAGATTAAAAATAGGGATAGTGTCTTGTTCATAGCGCGTGCTTAGTTAAATGGCACACAGTTCTGTTCTCTCTCTTCCTTTGGTGAAGATTGTGCCTCTGATCACATCTCATGACATTAACATCATCTAATTTCCACACTCATCAAACTACCTGCTAATGGTAATTTGCCTTCCTATGTAGACTTTTCTAAAAAAGAACAACTCTCTGGCATGCTGACACGAATATTCCAGTTTGCTTAGCTGTTCTGCCTTTCCTTATAATTAATGAAATAACATTCTAGTTTATTTACCGATCTCTTGTGAGATGGCTAATTAGGGCGAGTTGCTGCCCTTGGTTCTGGAAAGACAAGTGGGCAGCAACTTGTCTTTCAGGAAGGAAATGTAAATTTCTCCACCTTTAAAGAAAAGGAGCAGGCCTGCATTCTATAAAAGCACTGCCACTCAGTGAAGCCCCACGTGAGCTACTGCAAACCTCTCTCTCACACTTTTTCTGTTTCAACAAATACCCCGTATGCCTTCTCAAATCATGCTCTGTTAGCCCTTATTCCAGTCTCAGTGCCTAGCATTCCACTATGTTGCCAGTACCTCAAGTAACCTTGACCCTGAGGGGTTTTGTTGTCAGACAATGGGGCTCAAACTTCAGTCTCATCTGTATGCTTGTGAAAATACATAATCCAGACTTCCCCATAGACATCCTGGCTCAGCAGATCCAGGTAGGATTTGAATGTGCATTTTTTAAAAACAGATTTTATTTGTAAGTAATTTCTACACCCAACATGGGGCTCAAACTCACAATCCCAAGATCAAGAGTAGCACACTCCAATGACTTAGCTAGTCAGATGCTCCTGGAATGTGCATTTTTAGCATAACTGATTCTGATACAATAGTCAGTAGACCATACTTTGAGAAAAGGCTTTAGATTGGGGGCTCACTCATTTGTGGGTATGGCACTAGCAAGGATATTGTTTGTTCTTGAGAGCCAAAAGTAACCTTCCCACCACCCCCCCACCACCACCAGAGTGAAGTTTGATGCATCCAGAGGAAGGGGAATGGGAGGAAACGAAGCCAAGTGGAGTGACAAAGATCAGAGAGAAATGGTAGCCTGGGAAAGGAGCCCAAGGCATTCCAGTGGAACTTCCTTTGGAAGCTGCCCACTCAGGATGAGGCAATTTGTCTGCCAGACAAGTTGGGTCTGTTGCACACTCCCTCAAGCAGAAGCAAATTTCAGGTTTAAAACATATTTACCTTAATTTGGCAGTGGCTACTTTGGCCAGGGGCAGATACTCCCCAAGCTGCCTGAAATGATGGTGGCAGCATGTTGTGTTGAAAATGTGTGTGGCACAAGGCTTCTTTCTCTTGTCCTAGAGGTCAGTGATATTGGGATTTCTCATCCATATTTGGTGCTGGAAATCTTTACTAAGTGGCATTTGGCAATCCGATTTGGAGAACCGTAGAATGCTAGAGCTAGGGCTAACTTACAGAGTATGGCTGAGGTCCTTCTCCTTTTAAAGATGCAGAAACTGAGACAGAGGGGGAATGGGTGATTCACCAGAGTCCAACAGCTTCCTAAAGGAATAGCTGGGACTAGAAGTAGGTCTCTTGACATCAGTGCACAGGACTCTGCTGCCTGCTCCCAAACCTCAGCCACGAGACACGTGCCTGCTGAATCAGCACAGATGAGTTAGATATATTGGTTTGTTAACTGCTTAAGCATATTTTATTATACGATCTTATTAGCTAGTAATAATAGTATTTTTTTGACATTTCTTTTTTAAAGGTTTTATTTATTTATTTGACAGAAAGAGAGAGAGAACAAGTAGGCAGAGTGGCAAGCAGAGGGAGAGGGAGAAGCAGGCCCCCCACTGAGCAGGGAGCCTGATGTGGGATTGATCCCAGGACCCCGGAATCATGACCTGAGCAGAAGGCAGATGCTTACCTACTGAGCCACCCACATGCCCCATATTAACTAGTAATAATAGTATTAATAGTATTAGCTACTTTGCATTTTTATTTCATCTGTTTAACTCCCTTCCTTAAGTAACCTACTTTTGTTTTTTGGTCTTTCTTTCTTTCTTTCTTTCTTTCTTTCTTTCTTCCTTTCTTTCAACAATGATCCTTCTAAGTCAGCATTCTTCCTCAACTAAGTACAATTGCCATCTAGTGGCTCAAAGATAGCAATAAAATTTCCTGCAGAAGCTTTTATATAGGGCAAAGGAATCAGAGAATTTTTGTAGCCTGGAAGAGAACTTTCCAGATCTTCATGTCCAATACCCTCATGTTGTGCCGGGGGAGTCAAGATGGCGGAGAAGTAGCAGGCTGAGACTACATCAGGTAGCAGGAGATCAGCTAGATAGCTTATCAAACCATTGCAAACACCTACAAATCCAACGGGATATCAAAGAGAAGAAGAACAGCAATTCTAGAAACAGAAACTCGAACACATTCTAAAAGGTAGGGCCAGCGGAGAAGTGAATTCAAAGCAACGGGAAGATGGACTGTGGGGGGAGGGGCCGGCTCCCAGCAAGCAGCGGAGCAACGGAGCAATGGAGCACAATACCCTCATGTTGCAAATAAAGAAAATGAGGCTCTTGAGGGAAGCAACTTGTTGGAGGCCTCACAATAGGTGAGACGAGCCAGGGGCACCCTTGACCACATTGAGTACAGGACATGGGTATTTCCTGGCCCCAGCCTCTTGCAGGGTGGATGAGACCCTGGCGGGCAGGGAGGTGGGTGCACTAGGGATTCCAGAGTACCTGGCCCAGGTCCAGTCTATGTGTGATGGGTGAGGGGGCAGGTCCTCCATGACCAGACCCATGTCGCTAGCTTCGATTATTTTTCTCCATGGTGCCATCAAGTCAAAGTGGTTGTCCACACAAAGGGGCCTCCATCAGTGTGGTGCCGGTGACTGGATGGAGGCCTGCATCAGCTGAGTCAACCGAACAGTGTGCTATGCCTTCCAGTTTGCACAGTGTGCTTTCTGCCTCACCTTCAGCCACATGCTTCTGCACCCTTTCTGGTTGAGTATCTCTTGCCCAGGATAATTTTGTGTTCAGAGTGAGTTTCCTGGTGGGCAGCAAGTCCAAGCATCTCCTGCCAGAAGTGAGGTGAGCACTCAGGGCCTCATCCCCTTCTATTTATAACGTGTGTTGGTGTCAGGCAGTCCCAAAAAGGGTGCTCAGGGCAGAGTTCAGAATTCACCAGACCTCCAGGAAGAGGCCTGTGCAGGATGGCACTGAGGGCGTTGGGAATGGGCAAGCACCTTAAACAGCTGCAGATGGCAAGGGTGCCAGGGTGACAGACTGTGGGAAGCAATTTTCCTTGTATTCCAAATAGGCTGAGGATTTTCTTTTATCCACTGAAACTCTCTGGAAGAAAATGAGGACAGGGAGAGTGGCAGGCATAGGCAGCCCCCATGGGGAAAGTTTTGTTTCCTGGGGTCCACAGATGGGCTTCCAAAGGCAGATGAGTTCTGAAGCCCCTGGAATTATACACACAATTTGGTGTCTATGTTTTGTTTTCAAGACAAAAGTTCTTTATCTTTAATAAGGTACTCAGGGGAGTCCATGATTCAATCATATCAGGAACCACCAGTGTCCAGATCAAATCTATCTCCAAACTATTCGAAATGAATGAATTCTTTGTCTCACTCAAGAGATAAAATTCAGCCACAGTTGTTGTTTGCTCTTACCAGTGTTCTCATCCACACCTGATGTCATTTTTTTAAAGGTTATGTGCACATAGAAAACAAGTATATAAGTAAAATCTACTGTCTTGACTACCTTTTTTAAAAATTTATTTATTTATTTATTTGACAGAGAGAGATCACAAGTAGCAGAGAGGCAGGCAGAGAGAGAGAGAGAGGGAAGCAGGCTCCCTGCTGAGCAGAGAGCCCGACGTGGGACCCGGTCCCAGGACCCCGAGATCATGACCTGAGCCGAAGGCAGAGGCTTAACCCACTGAGCCACCCAGGTGCCCCTCTTGACTACCTTTTGTAATGAATGGGTACATATCTAAGTCCCAAACTAAGGCATGCATAAAATATGCATTTCTTTTACTTTTCTAAAATTCAAATTAATTTCTATTTTGAGCCCCCATTCCTGTCATGTGGCTGAAACTTAATCTCTATCTTTGGGATCTTCTATTTCTCTCTCTGTCCCAGGGGATTGTGTGTCAATTCTGGGGCACTTACCTAGAGTGGAGGTGCCTACCTAGGACTGAGATGTCTGTCTTTTATGTCATTTGTGTACAAAGTCATGTGCTGAGATCCATCCTTGATCCCACTGAGTCCTTGGCTGTGGAACCACGTGTGTTACCACTGAACTTTCTATCTTCTGGTCCTGGCCCTGGCAGACCTCCCCGCTATCTTCATGATGAGTCCTTGGTGCTGCATGTGGCTCTGCCTACCCGAGCAAAGGCTCTGTGGCCTTGCTTCTTCACACGACGCTTTGATCTAGGAAAGAGGATGTTTTGGATTTCTCTTTGAGGTCAAAGTTACCAAGTCTTCCAATTTGTTTTTTAAGAAGAAGCTGGAAATTTTCACTTTATGAAAATCTTTCTGATTTTAAATGTTGGAAATTAATTCATTTTGCAAAAATAGTCACTGAGATCAGACAAAAAAAAAAACTTTCCATGGCCCAGTTTTGCCCCTAGGGCCACCATTTTGTAGCCTCTGGCCTAAAGGCTTAGACTTATGGAAACCAAAGCAGGGAAGACATCCATTTTTCTGCTTTCAGTGTGTCATAACTCTCCCTGAGGCAGTAAACACAGGATTGTCTACCTACTGGACTAGGAAAGAAAGACAGAAGGGAGAAATCTGGGGGCAAAACATTAGTTAATATTTCAAAAGTCTTATCTTCCTACACCTTGATATTGAGCTTCTAAAGACAGGTTCTTTGTTTAAAAAAAAAACAAAAACAAAAAAAACACTTTTTCTATATCCAGAGAAAAAAGGCTTGAGATCGCACAATATATTTTCAATAAAGTAACCATGTTCAGCAAATGCTTTCAATGCAATTATAGAATTTTATACTAGGTTTCCTTAATGATTATTGAATCTTGGGGCACCTGGGTGGCTCAGTGGGTTAAGCCTCTCCTTTGGCTTAGATCATGATCTCAGGGTCCTGGGATGGAGCCCCGCATTGGGCTCTCTGCTCAGCAGGGAGCCTGCTTCCCCACCTACCCCACCTCCCTCTCTGCCTACTTGTGATCTCTGTCTGTCAAATAAATAAATAAAATCTTTTAAAAAAATGATTGTTGAATCCAATTCTTGAGACTGGATTAAATAAATGAGACAACTGAAGTCTACAGAGGTAAATGAGTTGCCTTTGATCACTTAGCAAGTCACAGCCAGCCAGACTCAGTCTCTGGCTCTGCCTGTCTAGTGCCTCCTCCTGGACAAACCCAGGACCAGGGTACTGCACCCTGCTTGGGGTGGGAGTAGGGTGTGTCATGGGAATGGAGGTGGTGCTAGAATGCAGTGCTTAAAGTCAAGGAGGGAAGACCCAAGAGAACATGGCACCAGGAGAAGTTAAGTCAAAGGGGACTGACAGCCTCTTTTAATTTTCATTAAAATTTGAGAAGTGCTATTCTGGGCTAATAGTTCTCTACCTTGGCTATAGTTTAGAGTTGTTTAGAGCCTGAGGAGCTTTGAAATTTAAATTTTAAAATTTTGTGGAGGCCTGTGCTTTACCCCTAGAGATTCTATTTAATCAATCTAGTGGTAGAGTCAAGATACCTATAGTTGGAAAAGTTCTCCTGGTGATCTTCATGTGCAACAAGGTGAAGAATGACTGTTCCCGCCACACTTTCCAAACATAATGAACCTGTCCTTCCTGTGCACCTGCATTCCCATCAGCCCACAACAAAACTCCTACTCATTCTTCAAAACCCAGGTTACCAAGCCTCTTCTGGGAAGAGGTCCCTGAAGTTTCCCCCAGCAGAGTTAACTGCTCCCCAATTTGCAGTCCGTTTTTTGTGCACCCTCCTGTAGATTGTTAATAGATAATTATGCATTTTCATGTCTCTTTCTCTCACTAGGGAAAACTAAACTGTGAATATCTTTAGAACAGGGAATTTGGTTTATTTACTTTTTTTTTGTAAATGGCAGAACCTAGTTTTTATGTAGTTGGTTCTCTGTATCTGGTTTTCTATATCTCTGTTGGTGATTAAATGCAGAAATGCAGTAAGTCAAGGTTTTAGAACCAAATATCCTTCAGATGTTCTCAGTCTCTCAATCATCCCCACCAGAAAATTACCCCAACCCTGCCAACTCTTCACTGTCCCAAAGAAAGAAAAAGATAGCAAATAAGCAAACAAACAGACAAGAAGCAGATATGTGCATAATATACATGTCCTGGCTATCTCAGAAGGAATATTTGGAAACAGATCCATAAGGGCAGGGATTTTTGTGGGTCTTGTTCCTTGCTGTATCCCCAATGCCTACAACAGTGCCTAGAATCCGGAAGAGGTTAAAGAGGTTATAGTGAATGAATGGATATTGAATAAGTGGTAATTTTAAGAAGGCTTTCTCTTCTCCTCCTCCTTCCTACTTATCATTCATTCCAGTTACACTGGGCTTTGTTTTGAGTGCTGTGACAGAATGCTGTTCTGAATTGCCAGGACAAGATAACCAAGAGCTCCCTTTAAAGATGTTCTGGTTTTGGAAATTTGCTCACCCTGACCACAGTGTTTGCAGGCAAAGTGTGACTCAACCTCCTGCAATATCCTAAGTGCTTCATAGAAACATTACAACCTTTCAAACTGACTAAATATAATATATTCATAAGACCCTAACTTGATATTATTACTTCAACACACTTCAACACACACACACACACACACACACACACACACACACACACAGAAGATCCTGAGTTACGCTGAGCTGTTAAACACTGAGCATCTCTAGGGGCTTGGTAAACCAGGACCACATTATGTTCTGCCCTTGAGAATTCAGAAGCACTTCCCGCCCAGTGGGCTGAATCAGCACTGAATTTGGCCATCTCTTGACGACTGCTTGTCTTGCTAAACCTCTGAAAGAAAATGACAGAATTTTAGAGCTGGAAGGGATCTTAGAGATCATCTGGTATAACCTTATGCATTTGATGAATAAGGAGGCTGAGATCCAGAGACATGTCATTGCTCAAAGTAACACAGCTCATTAGTTGCTGAATAAGAGCATCAGCTGGTGCCCTAACTTTTGGTCACTTGCATTTTCTGTTTACGTTATTACCATTCTAGAATCTGCCTCATACTGGGTCCAAATCATCTACTGTAGGAATGGCAAGTCATTCTCTGTTCCTTATCCTGAAAAAGGACTTTAAAAGAGAGTTGTGATCCTTAAAAATCAACTCCTTTAGGTTAAAAGTGAGGTCAGAATGTGTTGAAATACATTGGTCTTGGCTTAAAAGAACAGATGGTGATTTTTGTTTTTTATTTTGGCTTTTCAACTGAAAACATTAGTTTCCATTAAGGTTTTTCTCGAAACCAAATTCTTTTTCCAGATTTAGAACTTCACAAAACAATGTCTTAACCAAGTTGAATTATTCACTGTCCCACAAATGTACTGTATATTTGTAGAATGTCTTTTTCCTCCCTAATCCAATTTTTGTCCTGGCTGATCTCTATGCAGTCACTTCCTACATGTTCTCCCAAATCTAGTTAAATTTCCTTTCCTCTCCAAGTGTCCTCTTGACCATCTGCCTTGCCTGGAATAGTATCTTCTTTTTCCCAACTTCTTTAACATTTGTGAGAGAATTTAATAACTACATATTCATTTAATTGTGTATTAGAAAAATATATTAGTAGCATATCAGACTCATTATTTTGGTTATTTCTTTTAAATATCACACTGACAATTTTTTATATCATTAAGGGAAGAATGTTTTTGTTATTGCTATAATTTGTTATTGCTGTCCAACGAACTACTCCAAAAGTTAATGACTTAAAAGAAAAATAACTATTGAGCTCATGATTCTCTGTCTCAGCAATTTGGGCTGGATTCTTTTGGGCAGGTCTCTTGGTTTCAACTGGGCTCCATGCGTCTGCTGCAGGTTTGCTAAGTGGTTAAGCCTATGGGGGTTGACTAGCTGTCAGCTGGAGCCCTTTCCTTCTTCTTCATGGTCTACCATCCCCATCAGGTTTGCCGGGCTTTTCCTATGGCAGACCCAGGGGTCCAAGAGATACAGCAGAAGTATGCAAAGCCTCTTGAGGCCACTTGAAACTGGTACACCATCTCTTCTGCTGCATTATATTGGTTCAAGCAAGTCATAAAGCTAATTCCTCTCTCCCTAAGTGGGAGGATGAGGAGAAGAGCTAGGGAAACATTGCACTCAATTTATACCAAAGTTGATTTAAATAAAAATGCACGTAGTAGGAGACTGTGGTAAAGACTGAAGTTGTTACTCAAATGGCTGAGTGCAGATGGATACAATCCATCTGATGCTTAATCGTTTATTGCCTTGTAACAATTCTGTTATGACCATCTGTAGCACCGACCTGAAATGCAGTTGGAATGAGGCATTTCCTGTGTCTTGATCTCTAAGACTTGGTTTTCTGGAATTCTAGCCCCACCTAAGGCCTCCCTTCAGATCTCATGATTGGAGTGAGTTTGAAGAGTGGGGGAGGGAGTGTGTTAGGGTAGAGGAAGGTCCCTTAGGGCACATTACATATGTTGTCTTCCTCCATAGACTTCAGGCAGTGGATATCATTGAGGTGGAACCTGGATCACTCTCAGTGTATCGACACCAGTGCTGCTAACTTGCTCTTGCATTGCTAGTTTGGGGCAGGTATTCAATATTTTGATCACGTATTCTGACTTAGCCATTATGATGCAGCTATGTTGAAGCCAGGAGAATTTTGCTGAGTCATAAACTACAATTAAAATTTCAGTTTAAAGAAAAAACTAGTACTGCGAGAAGGGATATTTTCATTCTATTCCTGATCCTTGCTCCAAGGTTGAGACAAGGGGTGGGGGTGAACCAAGCCATATTAAGTAGTTGACAATGAGCCAGGAGGCTAACCTGGGCATCAGGCTGAAATTCTAAAATTAAATTAAAATATATTAAGGATATGGTCCTCATTAACTCAGATTTCCATGGGCAAGTCCTTAAATACTATAAAAATGCGAACTGCCCCAATCTTGCTGAGGGAGACAACATAATCAAACTGAACTTTAAAAAAGAAGGAAGGAAGGAAGGAAGGAAGGAAGGAAGGAAGGAAGGAAAGAAGGGAGGGAGGGAAGGGAAAGGTGGGAAGGATAAGAGAAGAAACAAAAATTCCTCTTAAGGAAGACACTTGCCTATCAAGTACTTTTACAAGGAGTGATTGCAAATTACCTGATGCAGTGAGAGACCACAGCAGTCCTGAGAACATCCAACCCATAGTCCCCTTATGACTGTAACGGTAGCCGAAATGCTGAGACTGGTTAATACATGATGTGTTAGTTTGCTGGGGCTGCTGTGACAAAGGACCACAGATTGGGTGTTTTAGAACAATGAAAATTTATTGCCTCACTGTTCTGGAGGCTTCAAGTCTGAAATTAAGGTGTTGGCAGGGCCATGCTCCTTCTAAAACCTGTAGCGTAAGGATTCTCCTTTATCTCTTCCAACTTCTGGTAGTCCCAGATGTTCCTCGGTTTCCCTGTGGAACTCCAGTCCATCGCTTTCACACGGCATTCTCCTTATGTCTTTTCACATTGTCCTCTCTAGTGCATGTCTGTCTCTGTGTCCAAACTTCCCGTTTTATGAGGATGGCAGTCATTGGATTAGGGCTCACACTAATGACCTATTTTAACTTCATTACTTCTTAAAAGACTCAATTTCCAGACAAGGTCACATTCTGAGGTACTGGAGGGGAGAGCTTCAACATATCTTTTTGTAGGTGACACAACCCATGACACATGACATGGTGCTATTATCTGGAATGGGTAATTTATTTTATTATCTAAACTGTAAGCTGTCATGTAGATATGTAAAATTTAAATATGCCTCTCAAGAAGTTGTCTGGGTCAAAAAAAAAAAAAAACCTCACAAAGGAAATCTATGGACAAAACAAGAATTGCCAAAAAAAACCAAAAAACAAACAAACTTAAGAAATGTTTTACTATCAGAAAATCTGGAAAAACAAGTTTTTAAAGATATTTTGAACAGCATCTATATTTGCATGTTATCATTTATTGCTGTTACTGGTGAAGGTCAAGAGGCAAATGGCTCTCTAATCATAAGAGATGGAAAAAACAGTGAAATGGGGGCAATTCCAAGACACTAAATTTTTTTTTCCTTGCCAACACTAAATTTTTTTTAATGGTCAGTCTATCTAATAAGTGCCTTATCTTTGTAACCCACGTATATCTGGAGCCCCACTTGGATCTATCACCCTGTGGTATTATTGCAGTCAAATGCTCTACCACTGAGCTATACCCCCTCCCTATGGTATTATTGAATGAAAAAAATACATCACAGGATTGAAACAAGAAAATATAATTGGAAGCATTTCATATCTTCTGTGTCTTTTGACAACATGCCAAAAGGGCGGAATATCCTTAATAAATCAGTAGGTGTTCTGGGAGAGAATGTTCTCTAATCTCATCCCCTTCTCATAGACCCAGGCTTACACACAGGACTCACATACACACATCTGGCAGTGACTTTTTTTTATTAAGTTCAATTAGCCTATCTATAGTACATCATTAGTTTTTGATGTGGTGTTCAATGATTCTTAGTTGGGTATAATACCTAGTGCTCATCATATCACATGCCATCCTTAATACCTATCACCCAGCTATCCCAACTCCACCCCTCTCCCTTCTGCAACCTTGTTTGTTTCCTGGAATCCAGAGTCTCTCCTGGTTTGTCTCCCTCTCTAATTTCTTCCCATTCAGTTTTTCCTCCCTTCCCCTGTGGTCCCCTGCTCTATTCCTTATATTCCACATAGGAGTAAAACCATATGATAATTGTCTTTCTCTGCTTAACTTACTACACTTAGCATAATCCCCTCCAGTTCCATCCATGCCGATGCAAATGGTAGCTATTCATCCTTTCTGATGGCTGAGTAATATTCCACTGTATATATGAACCACATCTTTTTAGTGGCTTCTGAAGTGGAGTCCTCTTTCTTTTCTCCTGCAAACTCTTTTAATCCCCAACCTTTGGTCTTCCCCTCCCTCCTTCCCTTTCTACTTGAGCCCTTTATTATGGATAATAACCAAGTGTTTTGATTTCTTTAGGTTTGTTTTTTTCCCCCCAAAGGAGCTTGTTTCTCAGGTGCAGCAGAGCAAAGGAGTGTTTGGGTGCCTGTCCAGCAGCTAGAATCCATTCTTATTAGGAGGAAGAGGGAGAGGCTGTGATACTCAGACAATATTTTGTCAGCTGCTTGCACTTCAATATTTTTTGATGGTGTTACATTGTTAATATAGAGCAAGTGGTATCCTCTCTTTTTTTTTTTTTTTATTTCTTTTCAGCGTAACAGAGTTCATAGTTTTACACCACACCCAGTGCTCCATGCAATGCGTGCCCTCCACAATACCCACCACCAGGCTCCCCCAATCTCCCACCCCCTGCCCCTTCAAAACCCTCAGGTTGTTTTTCAGAGTCCATAGTCTCTAATGGTTCATCTCCCCCTCAATTTCCCTCAACTCCCTTCTCCTCTCCATCTCCCCATGTCCTCCGTGTTATTTGTTATGCTCCACAAATAAGTGAAACCATATGATCATTGACTCTCTCTGCTTGACTTATTTCACTCAGCATAATCTCTTCCAGTCCCGTCCATGTTGCTACAAAAGTCTGGTATTCATCCTTTCTGATGGAGGCATAATACTCCATAGTGTATATGGACCACATCTTCTTTATCCATTCGTCTGTTGAAGGGCATCTTGGTTCTTTCCACAGTTTGGCGACC
>PISX010017983.1:0-41895 GCA_004024625.1 Mellivora capensis | reverse complement strand
CAAAAAGAAAAGAGAAAGGACCCAAATAAATAAAATCATGAATGAAAGAGGAGAGATCACAACCAACACTAAAGAAATACAAACAATTATAAGAACATACTATGAGCAACTCTATGCCAACGAATTTGACAATCTGGAAGAAATGGATGCATTCCTGGAGACATATAAACTACCACAACTGAACCAGGAAGAAATAGAAAACCTGAACAGACCCATAACCAGTAAGGAGATTGAAACAGTCATCAAAAATCTCCAAACAAACAAAAGCCCAGGGCCAGATGGCTTCCCAGGAGAATTCTACCAAACATTTAAAGAAGATTAATTCGTATTCTCCTGAAACTGTTCCAAAAAATAGAAATGGAAGGAAAACTTCCAAACTCATTTTATGAGGCCAGCATCACCTTGATCCCGAAACCAGACAAGGATCCCATCAAAAAAGAGAATTACAGACCAGTATCTTTGATGAATACAGATGCGAAAATTCTCACCAAAATACTAGCCAATAGGATCCAACAGTACATTAAAAGGATTATTCACCACGACCAAGTGGGATTTATTCCAGGGCTGCAAGGTACTAGTACTAGTACTAGAAGTCCTAGCCTCAGCAATCAGACAACAAAAAGAAATTAAAGGCATCCAAATCGGCAAAGAAGAAGTCAAACTACCACTCTTTGCAGATGATATGATACTATATATGGAAAATCCAAAAGGCTCCACTCCAAAACTGCTAGAACTTGTACAGGAATTTAGTAAAGGGTCAGGGTATAAAATCAATGCACAGAGATCAGTTGCATTTCTTACTCCAAGAACAAGACAGAAGAAAGAGAAATTAAGGAGTCAATCCCATTTACAGTTGTACCCAAAACCATAAGATACCTAGGAGTAATCTTAACCAAAGAAGCAAAGAATCTATACTCAGAAAATTATAAAGTACTCATGAAAGAAATTGAGGAAGACACAAGGAAATGGAAAAATGTTCCATGCTCCTGGATTGGAAGAATAAATATTCTTAAAATGTCTATGCTACCTAAATCAATCTACACATTTAATGCAATCCCTATCAAAATCCCATCCATTTTTTTCAAAGAAATGGAACAAATAATCCTAAAATTTATATGGAACCAGAAAAGACCTCTAATAGCCAAAGGAATATTGAAAAAGAAAGCCAAAGTTTGTGGCATCACAATTCCAGACTTCCAGCTCTATTACGAACTGTCATCATCAAAACAGTATGTTACTGGCACAAAAACAGACACACAGATCAATGGGACAGAATAGAGAGCCCAGAAATAGACCCTCAACTCTATGGTCAACTGATATTCGACAAAGCAGAAAAGAATGTCCAATGGAAAAAAGACAGCCTCTTCAACAAATTGTGTTGGGAAAATTGGACAGCCACATGCAGAAAAATGAAATTGGACCATTTCCTTACACCACACATGAAAATAGACTAAAAATTGATGAAGTACCTAAAGGAATCCCTCAAAATTCTCAAAGAGAACACAGGGAGCAATCTCTTCGACCTCAGCCGCAGCAACTTCTTCCTAGGAATATCGCCAAAGGCAAGGGAAGCAAGGGCAAAAATGAACTACTGGAATTTCGTCAAGATCAAAAGCTTTTGCACAGCAAAGGAAAGAGTTAACAAAACCAAAAGACAACTGACAGAATGGGAGAAGATATTTGCAAACGACATATCAGATAAAGGGCTAGTGTCCAAAATCTATAAAGAACTTATCAAACTCAACACCCAAAGATCAAATAACCCAATCAAGAAATGGGCAGAGGACATGAACAGACATTTCTGCAAAGGAGACATCCAGATGGCCAACAGACACATGAAAAAGTGCTCCACATCACTGGGCATCAGGGAAATACAAATCAAAACCACAATGAGATATCACCTCACACCAGTCAGAATGGCTAAAATTAACAAGTCAGGAAATGACAGATGCCGGTGAGGATGCGGAGAAAGGAGAACCCTCTTACACTGTTGGTGGGAATGGAAGCTGGTGCAGCCACCCTGGAAAACAGCATGGAGGTTCCTCAAAAAGTTGAAAATAGAGCTACCCTTTGACCCAGCAATTGCACTACTGGGTATTTACCCTAAAGATACAAACGTAGTGATCCGAAGGGGCACATACACCCGAATGTTTATAGCAGCAATGTCTACAATAGCCAAACTATGGAAAGAACATAGATGTCCATCAACAGACAAATGGATAAAGAAGAATTGGTATATATACACAATGGAATACTATGCAGCCATCAAAAGAAATGAAATCTTGCCATTTGCAACAACGTGGATGGAACTATAGGGTATTATGCTTAGCGAAATAAGTCAATCAGAGAACGACAACTATCATATGATCTCCCTGATATGAGGAAGTGGAGATGCAACATGGGGGCTTTGGGGGTAGGAAAAGAATAAATGAAACAATATGGGATCAGGAGGGAGACAAACCATAAGTGACTCTTAATCTCACAAAACAAACTGAGGGTTGCAGGTGGGAGAGGAGTCAGGAGAGGGGGGTGGGGTTATGGACATTGGGGAGGGTATGTGCTATGGTAAGTGCTGTGAAGTGTGTAAACCTGACGATTTTCAAACCTGTATACCTGGGTATTAAAATACATTATATATTTATAAAAAAATAAAAAATTTAAAAAAATTGAATATCAAGAAAAAAAAGACTGGAAATTCATGGACCATTAAGAGGAAGGAAAACATTGACCAATACTATGATTTTTAAATCCATCATACCAAAAAACAGTCCACAAAGTGTATATACAAATCAAACTGGGTATAAAATATTAGTATATTGGTAACAAAGGGTTAATGTATATAACATCCAAACATGTATTTAATATACAGATTGATAAGAAAACTACAAATGTACCTGGTCAAATATGAATAAGGTTTTTGGAACAAATCCAAAAGGCCAGCAACCTTATATATAGTTACCTAACTTTAGCAGTAGATGAGAAAATGCAAATTAATGTAATAAAAAAGTATTATTTGTACTTTCCATATTGTTAAAAATTAAAGCAGTAATAAAACATTACTGCTATGACTCTATAGGATCATATCTCTATAGATTTGGAACAATGAAGGTTTTTTTTAACATGCCATTAAAAACAAATCACAATGGTATAGCTTATTAATTTTAGTTCACTAAATTTTAAAATTATATAAAAGAAAGACTACATAAAGTTTTAAAAAGTAGAAATTGAAAAAAGATATTTACAGAACATGTAATAATACCAAGAAAAAGGTCAGTGTTCAAAATTCAGGAATGCACACACAAATCAATAAGGAAAAGTTACAAAGTCCAGTAGAAAACCTAGCAAATGATATGAACAGTTAATACACAGAAAAGAAGCTTTAATGGCCAAATCCAGCGATAGAGGCATTTGCTTTACTAATAAGAAGATACAAAATAACAAAATATGGCAAAATATTTTTTTCTTCTGTCAGTGTTTTGTTTGGGACAGATTATGCTCAGAGACTGAGATTTATCTTTGCTGATAATTTATTTAAACAAGTTCACTGTGGGAATTATAATTAATAATAATAATATTTTAGAAGCCAATAACATACCAGATAATGTCTTCATAAGCTGATAGAGAAATAAACTGTAAACCAATAATCAATTAATTACCCTATTATGCCAGGAAAGGAGAAATGAAAGAAATAGAGTCCAAATTTGATTGAGGTATACCTTTCTGTGAGTTGGTTCTTGGTAGCCAGTGCTATTAACTAAAAGCTGGGCATAGATTGCTCTCTTGGGTCCCTCTCTGTTGGGGCACATAGCTAGTGGGCAATGCACCAGTGTTGGCAGGCAGGGTGGGCTGCTCTGAAAGTTATTACTGGAAAGACCATTATGCAATTGGCACCACTTCCCCTAGGATTAATCTCAGCAAGGCAGGAACAGATAACCCCTTCTTTTCCTGAGACAGGAAAAGAATTGTATGATTTAACACTGTTTCTAATTAAAAGTAGCCTGGCCAAGGGGCATCTGGCTGACTTGGTACAGCATGCAGCTCTTGGTTGTGGGGTTGTGAATTTGAGTCACATGTTAGTTGTAGAGATTACTTACAAATAAAATCTTTAAAAAGAAAAAAAAAAAAGTAGTCTGCCAAGATAGGAGCAAGTGTCTCTAGATCTTTAAAGAGCTATTCAGATCAGCAAAGAGTAACCTGCCCAGATCTAACACTCTGAATGAGTCCTCACAAATTCTTGATATTTATAGTTTAAGTGTCCATTATGTTTCTTGCATATGTTCTTATTGATAAGACCCTCTTCTAAATACTAATCTTCCAAATATTCTTATTGATAAATTGCCAGTAGTACCCATCAACTGTTGAGCTACTGAGAAATTACTGACAACAACAAATTTTGATACAAAAATCCTGATACATCTTCCTTAAGGTAAACAGATTCATCCTTAGATTAAAAAATCTTTAAGTTATAAACAAATGGATTTGAAATCATAGCAAACCAATACACAACAATCCACTCTGTTATTTCAAATCACTTATTTATATGTATCCAAAGGACCTAATGTCCTTGACAAATATAAGTTGACATATATATCTGTTCACCCTGTGATTATAAATCACTTATTGCCTTTAATCACAATCAACTATATTTTGTGTGTAATTTTCTTTTGACACTTTTTTTACAACATAGGTTAATAACCAATATAAGCAACCATACTCCTAGTACTATTAACATAAGAATAGCAAAGAACTCCTTAACATAGTACCATATGCACTCACTAAACAAGGAAGAGTGAAGCTTCTTAAAAGGCTGTTAAACTTCCTTGAGAAGTACATTTTCAAGTAAATATCATTTTAATAAAGCTCCAGAGAGTACAGGCTTGCATAGCATGATGAAGCACATGTTCACATGCCATAACATCAAAATTGAAAAGACTGTCATAATTTTAGGGAATGCATGTTTTTGTTCTTTTTTCAATTCCTAATTATTTTTACTTTATTAGACTCATCTTCCAAATGTCCTTTTCCTTGTCTTAATTTTTTTAATGTATGATTTACATTTATTAAATGTGAAATATTTCTTGTTATTTTAATAGTTCTTTTATCTTCTATTGTCCTTGAATAGTATCCTTTTTCCTTCTGTTGTCACATTTATTACCTGTACTGTATTCACACATTCCATCACAGTATGTTTCTTTTCTCCTCCTTGACTCCAATTGGGTAGGGTAAGTTTTGTCTTAGAACATACTATTGTCCAATTTCCCATATTAAATATAACTATTTAAGGAGACCTTAAGTCCATAGTCATGGTATTTGTACCATAGGTTTATCCCAAAGGTGTAGCAGTGCCAAAGGTGTTTTGGTTCCATTTCCCTAATATATCCTTAGGAACATGTGTTTCTTCTATTGGAAGGGGGCTTTCTGTGGCCTGAAGGCTCCTCTCTTCTTTTTGATATTGGGGAACTGCAAAAGTGCAGTAACCCAATATCATGTTTCTTGTTTAAGTGCCAATATTCTAATTTCGTAGTTGCCCAAGGACTCACGATCATTAGGATGTGTAGTATCGATTCTAGTCCTGGTTGAGTTATTTGTTATCTCAAATGCCTTAGCATTGCCCCAAGATTTTAACTGTTTAAGAATATTCCACATAACAACCAATCTTAGCAGCAAAAATTGACAATCTACTCTTAGAGAAACATCTTTTATATAATTTTTTAGTACTTCATTATGTTTAGTGTTTTCTCCAATTGCTTTATATAGAATTTCTGCTCTATTTACTTCTATCTGAATTTTGTGTTTTATAATATATTGCTAATTTTATACATCTGTGTACACAACAAAGACAAAGCTGCCATTGCATGTGTGTTTATTGAGATTGTTTGGTTTCAAAGTCTTTAAAATCTAATGTAACTGTTTAATTTGGAATTCAGGAAAAATGACTGTCTCCAATTAAATCTACCAGTCCAACAAGGAGCTAAAGAGTTTCTTTCCTTTCAGTGAATCTGTTTTGGCCATAGCTTGTAAATTGGGCATAAACAAAGAGGGATAAAACTGAGTACAGTTTGGGGCTCTATATTTGCCTAGAAAACATTGGATATTAAATTAAAAGGTATTGACTACTGTTGTAAGTTCCAATATAACCATGAGAGGCTTTACAGCTTCCCATATTCTTGAGGTAGAAATCTATGGTATGAGATAGAAGTCTGATGCATACTATCCAAGGATAATATGTGTTATATGCTTAGCTTCCTGTGTATACACCTTACAAAGTATCCTTGTTCTTGTAGAGTCTGGACACTGTGTCCATGGATCTATTGTCAATCTTTTAATAGGTGAATATGAGTTGGGGGTGTAGTCAATGATCAATTTTGGGACTATTTATATTTAAAGATAGAATTCTAGAATTCTCAAATCACTATGTTATAGGTCTGCAACTAATATAACATTGAATGTTAAGTATACTTCAGTAAAAAGAAAGAAATAATTGCCCAACTACTATCATGTGGATGTGCTGTGACAATGTTTATTCCCAAAGTGTCATCATTACCTGTAGCTGGGACAACATATTTAGCATTTCCTGTGGTAAGCTCATTTCTGTATTTTTTAGTGGTTTCTCTAGGTTGTCCTACATTTTTTTAAACATTTTATTTATTTATTTGACAGACAGAGATCACAAGTAGGCAGAGAAACAGGCAGAGAGAGAGGAGGAAGCAGGCTCTCTGTTGAGCAGAGAGCCCAATGGGGCTTGATCCCAGGACCCTGGCAGTGGCTTTAACCCACTGAGCCACCCAGGCGCCCCTCTCCTAAATTTTTTAATTTAACATTTTACTTCTCATTCTTTCTCTTTTACCAGTCATCTGTTTATTTTTCATGTTTTCTGTTCCATAAATAGAGCATAATTCTGTTCCAGTTGGCACTTTATTATATATTATTAATATAAAGTAATTAATGTAATTACATTATATAATTAATTATATAATGTAATTATGTAATGTCATTACATTAATGTAATTAATGTAAAAATTAATTGTAATTGTAATTGTAAATGTAATATAATGTAATGTCTCTAAATACTGGTATGGCCGTGCTACTGCCCACCATGTAGTGGTATTTATCTGTATATTATCTTTCAAATATCCAAATGCACGCTTTATGTATTAGTTCTGAGATTCCTATCCCATCACTAGAGGAACAATCTGCCTGGCTTCATACTCACAACACCTGTATGTGACATCACATACTCTATTCAAAAACATGTTGTTTGTAAAATTTAAAGTTGAATATGTGACCTTAGGCATGGGCCATGATAATATTTGATTCATAGTTGCATTATTTGGTGCATCCCTACACAGTTATTTAGTATTAGCTTGTAAAGTGAAGGTCAAGTCATAGTATATGGATGGCACCGAAGTATTTATATATGTGTTTTGTTTTAGCACCAAGATAATAGTTCATTTTCCTTTAACATGGGTATGAAAGGTCTGATAGTGTTTGGTTCTGCAGAAACATTGTATAACATCATACCACATGGAGGAATTGCATACAGCAATTTGTGCCAATTTACCCTGAGAGTTTTTGTTTTCATTACTGTGTTAGTATTTGTCTGTGCATGTACTAATACTGGTCTTCTCTCTGGGTTATCAGACTGTTTAGCTTTGATCATGTTTACTGGTCTACAGTTGTCTTTATAGCATCTGTTAAACAGAAACGATCTTTCTGTTATACATTGTTGAGACATGACTTTGCTTTTTGAATATCCTGATGGGCATTTAAAGAGTTTTTGATGGGTTAGGTCCATCTAACCCATCATTTAAGGTCATCAAGACAAATGGGGAAAATCTTACGTTGCCAGTTTAGCTTGAGACATACAGGAGAATCATTATATGTGTCTTTTTATTAGTTTCAGAGGTAGAATTTAGTGATTCATCAGTTGCATATATCACCCGGTTATCCCTTCCCCCACCCACCTCCCTTTAAGCAACCCTCAGTTTGTTTCCTAGAGTTCAGATTTTCTTATGGTTTGCCTCCCTCTCGATTTTCATCTTATTTCATTTTTCCTGCCCTTCCCCATCATTATTTTTTTTTAAAGAACATTTAAGACTTAAAGAATTCTGCTGGGGATGTAGCTATAGATGTCTCATATATGGTTAGATTGCCATGGTGAAACCAGTTAGGCCATCGTGTGACATAAAATCTAACCACTTTGCCATTAGTGCTATTGTATTTTGATGGGAATCCTAAGTATAGATGTTGTTTATATGGAAGTGGAGATAGTTTATAGTTTATTTCAGGTAACTTTTTGGTGGAATCAATAAGCATGTCATTAAATATATAGGTTGGTATGGTTGTATTGTCCCCATCATTTTCAGAATAAAAAGCACCATTATCATCATCATCATTGTCTCCCACCTTATCTCATGCAAATATCCATTGCCACATAGCTAAGTGATATAATCCTTTGGATGATGTATCTAAATACCAGTCATGTGTCCTGAGAGTGTTGGGCTGTGGTTCTGTATATGTCATTAACATTGTCATTTTATGCCCTGCCAACTGACAAATTGATCTCAGAGAGCATCCTGCAAGGATGCATTTCTACAAATGCATCTTTTGGATCTGTGTGTACAGAGCACATATAATCTCATTTGTTTATATTTAGTATTTTGGGGCATATTCCACCAGTGTAGCAGATGAAAATTTCTTCTTACTTCATGCTTGATTCTTTTAAAGCATTGAGTATTGAAATGATGGTATATATAAATTGATGGTATATATATATATATATATATATATATATATATATGAAATTAAGTAAAGTCTACCCCCAGTATGGGGTTTGAACTCATGGCCCCCTTGATCAAGAGTTGTGTGCTCCACTGTCTGAGCCAGCCAGGTGCCCTTAATATATTTCTTAATATATCCTTATTAGTATGTGTGTATATGGCCATTTTTATAATTTCTTATAGCTATGCTTGGTCTGTTGCTAAAGCCAAATATTTGCCTTGATATTGCATAAGATTTTGATGTACTGGATAAGGATTAGTGGTAGTTGTGAGAAGAGTAACTTAAGATATTTCACTTTTGGATGAAGTAGGAGATGTATCTGTGTTAGAACTGGGTGCTGAGGATACAGAGGGTGAAGTAGAGTTATTTATGCCATCAATATGTAGGCTTCTCTTCATTAAACAGAAGTTAATAAGCAATTTAAGAACATGCAATGTCTGGGGATACCAAATGGATTGATAACTAGTCTCCAGATTCTAAATGAGCAAGAGCAGCAAGTTGACCTAGTAAATAAGAGGCCATAAGATTCGAAAGGGGTCTTGGCTGTGGGTACACAAGTACCCATTCTGCATATTCAGCATCTGCTCTTTTACAATAAAATGCTAGCACAAAAGTAAATCAGGAATTAAACTGGGGTCATTTTCTCAAGGTCTTTGCCATATGTCTAGTGCTGCACTTAATTCAGTAAGCCAAGGTAGAGGTAAAGAATAAAGTCAAGTACCTAGTTGCCTTGGTATGTATGCTAGGTTATAATACCAAGAGACATTTAGTAGATTATGGCGATCTTCATCCTCTGAGTTGGTGTCTAATATAATAGCAGCATTGTTTAGGATCCATGTTGATTTAGGGGGAGATTAAAATGGAAGTTTCCACTGCTTCATCAGTTTCCTACAATGCAGGGTTTCTCCCTTCATCAAAGGTTTCCCAGTGAATAGATGCTGCTAATAGCAAAGGATGGGGTGGAAAGTTTGGGCTTGGTAATGCTGGTGAATCTGGTGATACTGGTGATCCCATAAGTTCTCAGTTGTAATGAGGTCACAAGGATAATGATCTGTGGAAGAAGTGAAAGATGTCACAAATGGTAAAGTTGTATCCTGACCAGAGGGTTGCTTTCCAGTTTGGAACAGTTGAACAATTGCTGTTGTTGGTGCTATCTGTGGAGTATCCATAGCTGCAATGAGTATAGTATCCAGTAGTGGGCGATAGACAAAATAGTGTGTCCAGCATCCCTGACCCACTCAGTAATGTTTATAGGGTTCAAGATGCACAGTGGGTTCATACCTGCAAAATCAAAATAGTGCCCTATAAATTCCTTACTATTTCTTGTTGTTTTTCTTGTCACTCAAGGGAATCTATAACTGTAATGGCTATTACTTGCAGCATTTCCCTGAAAGTAATTGTCCTGTATCATGCTAGGCTAAATATTAGGCATTTGGTAATGGTATTGTACAAAAATATGTCTGCTGGCCAGCATATATGGAGTAAATGCCATTAGTGTTTTTAGTGCTGGCATCCAACATTGATACAATAAAATATATTTTTCATACTTAAAAACTTTATAAAGACATCATATTATTTTCTTTAATTTGCTGTAATATATTTTCTCCTTTGGACACCCAGTAGGTTTTATTAGTGGTGGGTGCTATAATTTCACTGAAATTGTATGTGCCATTTTGATTTTTAATTAGCACTTACACCTTTAACTTAGTATTTGGAGTGCTATTAGTGGTTATTTTTACTTTTGTGGGTTGTTGCAGTATAGATTCTATAATTGTTTTAACATTAGTTCTATAGATATATGAGTTAATGACCTGGATGCTTACCATATCACTTTAGTCTGGGTTTTCATGTCTAGATTGTTGGTAAGCAATCTAAGCTTTTGTTTAAGCAAGCCATTATACCTTTCAGTTGGTCCATAGGCAACTGGATTGTAAGGTTGGTGGAAGTTTTTCCTTATGCCCTGGTCTTTTGCCCAATCGTATTATTTTTCCTGTGAAGCAGGTTCCCTAGTCTGGTTCTATGATGGATAGGGTACCATAGAAAACAATTTAGATTTCCAGTATTCTGATGGTGAATTTTTTATCATTATTTCTGCAGGAGTAGGGTAATCTTATTACTGACTGTGTGTCTACAATAATGCATGCATATGGTTTATTATCTGATATAAACAAGGGTCCTATGTAATCAATTTGTATAATTTGGAAGGATTTATCGACCTTAACTTTGGTGTTTTGAGTAAAGATTTCCAAGCTCTAAATTTTCTACAATACTTGCATTTTAATGTGATGCTATAGATATTTAGTTGGCTTATATGTGTTTTTGTTTTCAACCAGGTTTAAGTGCCATGTATGCCTTATTGTCCCTTTTGATGATGTACCCATATAATATTCTTAACTCTTGAGGAACATGAGCTTGAATTGTGGGGCTCCACTTTTATGTGGATTTTTTTACATTAGAATACTGCAGATGTATTTTCTTTCTTTCTTTTTTAGTTTTTTAAAGATTTTATTTATTTATCTGACAGACAGAGATCACAAGTAGGCAGAGAGAGAGAGGGAGGAGGAAGCAGGCTCCGCTCCGAGCAGAGAGTCCGATGCGGGGCTTGATCCCAGGACCCTGAGACCATGACCCGAGCCGTAGGCAGAGACTTTAACCCACTGAGCCACCCAGGTGCCCCTGCAGATGTATTTTCTATTCCTTATGATTTCCATAATAACTTTTTTCTCTATCTTACTTTATTGTAAGAACATAGTATAAAAAATAGAAAACAATGAACATAGTATATATTACATATAACATACCAAATATGTGATAATTGACTGTTTATATTATCAGTTAGGTATTTAGTCAAGAGTAGGTTATGTTTTAAATTTAACAGTATGTTAAGTTTCAGGAGAATCATAAGTTATAGATGGAATTTTGACTGCTCAGGGGGATGGTGCCCTTAACCCCTGCATTATTCAAAGGTCAGCTGTAATTCTATCAATTGGCATGTCTATCGTTTTCTGTTTTATCATCCGCTGTTCCTTTGGTTTATATATATTTTGATTAGACTCTCTCTCTTTTTTTTTAAGATTTTATTTATTTATTTAACCGACAGAGATCATAAGTAGGCAGAGAGGCAGGCAGAGAGAGAGAGAGGGAGAAAGCAGGCTCCCCGCTGAACAGAGAGCCCTATGCGGGAGTCCATCCCAGGACCCTGGGATCATGACCTGAGCCGAAGGAGAGGCTTTAGCCGACTGAGCCACCCCGGCGCCCCTGATTAGACTCTCCTTTTATGTATGAATCATTGTGGGTCTTTTTGTGATAAAGTTTAGGAATTCTAGCCTCATTAGTTTTTCTTGTGAGTTTGCCTACCTGATCGTTGTACTTCATTACCATTGTGTCATCTCTGGTGAGTTGAGACATGTATGATAAATACAGAGATGTAAGTTTGCACTGTTTTCTGTCATACGTCTTTACCACATATGTTCATAGTTCCTATTTTCCAATCATTTGTTTCTCCATATTCTTGACCAGATAACTATTTCTTTAGCTACTGCCCATGAGTTTGAGAAAAGACTCTTTCTGGGTTCTCTTAACAGATCTTTCAGTTGCCAGTTTTATAACTATGAGCTCAGTGTATCGTACTGGCTCTCCCAAGCCTGGTTCTGACAAAGTAGACCATCATTAGTCCTTAAGGGCACAGCTCACACCATATTCTGGATGGTGTTATGGAGGCTGAATCATCTGTAAACCAGACATGTTTTAGTTCTGCGGGCAAGGATGATCCCCACTGCTCAGTTTCTTGGGCTTCGGTAGGCTCACCCCTTGGACTCTGGCAAATCCACTATTGGCATTTGCTGAGATTTCCTCAGTTAGTGTAGAACATCTTTTGTTGGCTCTGTATTTTGTAGGACCTCATGGAGTTCCCCAGTGAACCTTTCAGTTGGTTGGTATCTATTCTCAGAAACTTCCTAGTTACAAATCCAACTGGTAAAATTTGGGGTCCCGCAGTGCTTTAGTCCACAGTGACCATGTTGCAAACCCTTATGAGTATAGGCACTTTAGTTTGTATTTAGAGTCCTCATTAGCTGGCACCAATGTGTTAAAAGTTCTGACAGCATTTTTCAAATAACTAATGGCTGCCTCTTCAGTTTCTATCCAACTCCTTCCCTACTTCCTAGTTATTTCATATAAATGTCTTAATATTATCCCCACATGTGGTATGTGCTTTTTCCAATATCCAAACATCCTGTTACTTTCTGAGCTTCTTCTTTTGTGGCAAGAGTTAGTATGTGATCTATACTGGTTATGACTGGGTCTCATATTTTTCTACCTTCAGGGGACTAAATTATACCTAGAAACTTGACTGTAGTTTGAGGTCTTAAAATCTTACCTGGATTGATTATCCATTCTCTGGGTGTAAGGAATTCAGTTAACTCTATTTTGACCTTACCTTGTTCTTCCAGGTTATTACCATAAATAAGAATATCATCAAGATGGGAAATGATGGTTTGTGTGTATGTGTTGTGTTTCCTAAAAGATCTGGTTATCTTCTGTTAGAAAATTGAGGGTATTAGTGGACTGTTAAGGTATCCTGTGGTAACATAGAAAAGTGATATTGTCTATCTTCTCATGTGAATGCAGTCAGAGATAGCTTTTCTCATCAACTGGTAGATATAGCAAAGAACATGTCAAATCAGTTTATTACTGTGTAACAAGTTCCGGATCCAGTGGTGATATTATTTATTATAATGCCTATCTACGAGTGTCCTCTCAATTTTTGGAAAATGTTTGTTTAAATTCCTATAATCTGCTGTATATCTATAAAATCCATCTGGCTGTTTAACAATCCAGATTAAGTTATTATATATTAAAGTAGTAAGGATGATAATTTGTTCTTCTAGGAATTCCTTTCTGTTTCTCTGTCACTGTAATTAGTTTCTGGGTTTCTATTTGGGTTTCTATTTTTATAATTTGGATTAAAGGGTGGTAGTCTAAATTATTTAGGTCACCTAGGCCAAGAAGGCCTTATGGGTTTTCTGCTGTTAGGCCTATTTACATTGATGCAGTCCTGTTTTGTCTATATATATTATATGGCTTTTATCTTGACTCAGTTCTTCAGCTGTTCTGATCAAGTCAAACAGTTTTCCTGTGTTTCTTCCAGCAACAGATAGTGTAAATATGCTATTGGGTCCTTCAGGGGCATGGATTTTAGGATGGACTTTTTAATTTGTTCTGTTGTTTCTGCATGTAGCAGTGAGGGTGTCTGTCCCCTATCATAAATCATAGTCAGTGGCCCTAATTTAATTATTATATTCATAGTTTCCCCTGATATTGCCCATGGAGATGTTGATGGGGATAATCTATTACTTATAGGCTATCTTAATCTCTAGGCTCCTGCTACCCTGCCAAAGATCTTTGTATACATTAGTATAATTTTCTCCAAATACTCCAAGGTGTTGATTAAACTTAGCATCAGTGGCAATACATGCAAGTTACACAATCTGCTCTTGTGATATCAGGTCCTCATTTGGACTATAAATCTAATAGCCATTGGGTTTCTGTGTCCAAATGAGTTTGTTGGAATTCCATCCTAATTTTTGTCATTTCTTGTCTAGTCTAGGCTCTCTATTCAGAAACTCTGACGGGTTCCATATTATTATTTGTTGTAGTTTTGTCTATTCTCATGGGCCTAACTTCTAGTAGGTTAAAAGTTACCAGAGCCAGAGGTTTATAATAATCATCATTGTCCTTGGGGTGTAGATTGATACTCTTAGGGATAGAAGGGTCTGGGTTTCTTCTTACTCTGGAGATTATGTTTTGGGCTATAGCCTTTCCTTTCTGTCAGCATCTATGTTGCTGATTGCTCCTAATAAGAGTGCTGGAATTTCTTTCTTATTTGCTTTTTTTTTTTTTTTAAACTATAGAGCATATCTCATTGGATTTGGTGATCAGGCCAACACCTGGAGTTCCCTTAATTTTAAGTTTTGTCCAGACTAAGTCTTCAGCAGGTCTTTAGGGATTCTAAACCCCTCTTGAATAATTTTGATAGTGTTAATGAGTGAGGCATATTCACTATTGTCCTTCTGCTCTTCACAACAGTGTTCAAAGCATGCTTTATTATACAGATGCTTAATAAAGTATCCCAAATCATTTGTAATATGGCAAGGCAGTATTAAGATAAATACTGTGACCAACATCAGCGTCCAAACTATAATATCTCTATCAATTTTGTCCATTCATTGTCTGTTTATAGTTTCAATAAGAAGCCAAATGGTAAATAGCATATCAAGTTTAAAGTTTGTCAACTCAGTAACAGGTTTTAGCAGATTTTGGTCAGTTATGAACTTAGCATAATTTACCAACCTGTATTTCTAATTTGGCATAGAGTATGGTATATCCTGAAGCACTGACCATTTTTAATTACTACTGGTTTGGGTTGGGCTGCCAACCACACCAATTGTTTTGTTTGGGCCAAATTATGCTCAGAAACTGAGATTTGTCTTTGCCAATCATTTATTTAGCACAAGTTTACTGTGGGAATTATAGTTTATAATAATAATATTTAACAACCAGGAATATATGGGATAATATTTCTTAATAGGCTAATGAAGAAATAACATACTCCATACCAATGATAGGTTAATTACTCTTCCAGGAAAAGAAGAGATGAAAGAAATAAAGTCCAAATTTTAGTTGAGGTGTCCCTTTCTATCAGCTGGTTCTTGACAAAGTCAGTGCTTCCAACTAAAATCTGGGTATCAGCTGCTGTCATAGGTCTCCTGATGCTAGGGCACACAGCTAGTGGGCAATGACACCAGTGTTGGCAGGCAAGGTAGGCTGCTGTAAAAGTTATTACTCGAGAGACCATTACATGGTTTGCACCACTGCCCACAGGACGTAGCCTTGCCAAGGCAGGAATGGATGTCCCTTCTCTTCCTGAGACTGCTTCATGATTTAATACCACTGCTGACCATAAATAACCTAGCCATGACAAGAGCAAGGGTTTCAAGATCTTCGGAGAGCTATTTAAATCAGCAAAGAGTAGCCTTGTCCAGACCAGACATTCTAGGTAAGCCTTCACAAGTCTTGGTATTTAAAATTTAAATGTCCCTTACATAATAGGCACTCTTTATGTTCTTCTCAGTAAGTCCCCAGTAGCACCAGTCAACAGTTACTCAGTGCTTATTAACAACAGATGTTGATAACAATATCCTGACACAGCTTCCTCAATGTAAACAAATTCACCCTCAGATTCAGAACTTCATTTAAGTTACAAAAGTAGATTTGAAGTAATAACAAACCAATACACAACCTTCAGATTGCCAAAAAATTAAAAAGTTTTAACAAGTAGTGGTAAGTATGTATTGATATGAAAAAACTAGTACACATTGCTTGTGGAAAGAAACTTTCATAACAATTTAGAAAGTCATTTCAGGAATACCTAATAAAACTCAGAACAAAGATCCTTTATTACCCAACAGTTTCACTTACATGCATGAAGATCTAAGCACAAGGATGTTCATAATGGAATTTCCTACAATACAGAAAATTTAGATATAAACTCACTATCTACATCTAGGAGAATGCACAAAATTCAACTTTTTCCTATAATGGAATCTTATTACCTGTGTATAACACATGGGAATCATGTGTCAAGACAGATTTCAAAAAATGTAATACTGGGTAAAAAAACAAGTGGCAAAATATACTATTAAGTAAATTTAAATTTATTAAGTATATTTAAATTTAAATATTTTTGATATGTAATATGGACATGATAGGTTTTTTTATTTGAACATGGATATTCTTTCAGAGCAACCAAGGAAAAGGGATAGAACTTAGTTCCTAAGATAGAGTCATTCATTCATTCATCCATTCACTTTATCTTATAGGCAAGAACATTTTAATGAATGTTTAACAATGTGTGAGGCACCATTCTAGGAAATGTGGATACATATTTGGAAAAAAGAGCAAAACAAAACAGGCAGGACTTACTTTTTGTTGTATCTATAAAATTTTGTTCATGTGTATGTGTGTCTGGTGATTTGTATCTTATGGGTTGGTACCTGTGTATTTCATCTGTCATTGTTGAAAGCACTGTATTAAGGAATCTTATAAGATTAACTCATTTATTTTTTAAATCATTTTGCTTCATGTTATTTTATTTTATCTTATTTCATCATGGTAAGTCTATTCTTTAATCCCCATCTCCTATTTTACCCACTCCTCCACCCACCTTCCCTCTGTTAACCATCAGTTTGTTCTCTGTAGTTAAGAGTCTGTTTCTTGGTATGTGTGTGTGTTTGCATGTGTGTCTCTCCTTTTTTTTTTAAATCTTTGCTCATTAGTTTTGTTTCTTAAATTCCACCTATGAGATCATATGGTATTTGTCTTTCTCCAACTGACTTATTTTTTCAGCTTTATATTCTCTAGCTCTATCTATGTTCTTTTTTATGGCTAAAGTATAATATACATAATATAAATTATTATTATTATTATATAATTATAATGTAAATTATAATTATAATATACATAATATAAATTATACATCTTCTTTATCTATTTATCTTCTTTATCTATTTATCTGTGGATGGACACTTGGGCTGCCTCCACAGTTTGACTCTTGTAAATAATACCGCAATAAACATAGGGGTACATGTATGCCTTTGAATTAGTTTTTGTATTTTTTTTGAGTAAATACTCGGTAGTTCAATTCCTGGATTGTAGGGTAGTTCTAATTTTTACATGTATGCCTTTGAATTAGTTTTTGTATTTTTTTTGAGTAAATACTCGGTAGTTCAATTCCTGGATTGTAGGGTAGTTCTAATTTTAATTTTCTGAGGAACCTCCGTACTGTTTTCCACAGTGGCTGCACCAGTTTACAATCCCACAAGCAGTGGATGAGTGTTCCTTTTTCTCCACATCCTTGCCAACATTTGTTGTTTCTTCTGGTTTTGATTTTAACCATTTAATAGGTATGAGGTGATATCTCACTGTAGTTTTGATTTACATTTCCCTGATGATGAGTGATGTTGAATATCTTTTCATGTGTCTGTTGGCCATCTGAATATTTTTTTGGAAAACGTTCATGTCTTCTGCCCATTTTTTAATTGGATTATTTGTCTTTTGGGTATTAAGTTGTATCAGTTCTTACATATTTTGGATACTAACCCTTTATTGAGTATGACATTTGCAAATATCTTCTCCCATTACATAGATAACCTTTTGGTTTTGTTGGTTTTTTCCTTCGCTGTGCCAAAGCTTTTTATCTTGAAGAGGTCTCAATAGTTCATTTTTGCTTTTGTTTCCCTTGTCTCAGGAGATATATCTAGAAAAATGTTTCTCTGGCTAATGTCAGAGAGATTACTATCTGTGTTCTCTTTAAGGATTTTTATGATTTGAGGTCTTACATTTAGGTCTTTAAAAACCATTTTGGGTTTATTTTTGTGTATGGTAGAGGAAAGTGGTTCTGTTTCATTCATTTGCATGAGGCTATCCAGTTTTCCCAACACCATTTATTGAAAAGACTGTCTTTTTCCCATTGTATATTAATTTCTCTTTTGTCAAATATTAACCATATAATTGTGAGCTTATTTCTGGGTTTTCTGTTTTACTCTATTGACCTGTGAGTCTATTTACATGCCAGTATAATACTATTTTATTACTATAAGTACCATACTGTTTTATTTCTACCACTTTATAAATATAACTTGAAATTTGGAATTGTGATTCTTCCAGTTTTGCTTTTTTCTTTTTCAAGGTTGCCTTGGCTATCTGAGGTCTTTTATAATTCCATATAAATTTTAGGATTATTTGTTCTAGTTCTGTGTAAAAGCTGTTGATATTTTGATAGAGATTTAATTAAATCTGTAGATTGCTTTGGATAATATAGACATTTCAACAGTATTTGTTCTTCCAACCCATGAGCATGCAACTGATTTTCTGTGTCTGTTTCTGTGTTAGGGAAGTCAGTTACTTCTCTTGCTCTTAATGATACGTCTTGTGGTGCCCTTCAGTGTGGTGTCCCCTGTTCCCCAGGGCCAGAGCTTCAGAGAGTGTCTCCCGTATGTGCTGCATGTGCTCTGCTATTGAGTCTTGGCCTCTTTTTCCTCAGTCAGTCCAGTCGTCTGCAGAGAGACAATTTACTAACTTATATTTCATATTTCGTATAGAGTATGGTATATCCTGAAGCACTGACCAATTTTAATTGTTACTGGTTTGGGTCGGGCTGCCAACTATGCCAGTTGTTTTGTTTGGGCATATTTGCCTATTGTGGGCAGTGTTTGGTCCCCAGTAGGGGTGAGGTGCATTTTATCAAGGTGTGCAGTGGTTCTCTAGTGAAATGAGACCTGCCCCTGCTGCCACCAGAACCGAGGTTCCACACAATCGGCAGGTTGGGAGATGTGTTGGCCTGGCTTGCAGCGGTCTTCTGCGGGAAGGGCCCGCAGTGCTGGTACTGAGGTGATCATGACTGGGAAGGGCAAAATTACTGAAGTACAGGGGTGGGGCTTGATACAAGCAAATAAGGTAGCAGATGTCAGTGCTGAGCTGGTTCCCACATGTGGTGGCTGTTTACACTGGGGGATGGGGGAGGGAAATGGTGCTTGCCATCTTTTAACTGGAGGAGCCTCCTGGTGACCCCTGTCTCTCCAGCCAGGATCTGAGATGACCATATTATTCTCTGTCCTGTCTGCCCTGAGGTTTTTCCAGCCGCTGGTTCTAAACTGTACCTGGACGGGATGTTTGTCCCACTGCCTCTTTAAGGTGGAGACTTCATTTCCTAATGCTCTCTGGACTTTACCAGAGCAGAGACTGCCAATTTTTAAAATTCTAAACTTTGTAAGTCCCACTGATTGTAAGAACTTGAGAAATAGGGCCCCTCTCCTTTCAAAGGTAGATCTTATGGGGATTTATCCTCTCCATTCCTGGGCTCCCCAGCATGAAAGTCTGTTTTCTGCCCTTCTCTGCACCACAGGCTCCCTCCCTACCATGAACAGCCATGGTCTGTTTTGCTCCCAGACTACATCTTCACCCTTCCTGCCTTCTTTGATCTGGCCTCTTCTCTGCCTTCAGTTACAGAATGTATTCTGCCAGTCTTTGGGTCATTTTTGGGTTTTTTTATGCTGATGTGAGTATTATCTAATTGTATTTGTGGGACCAGGTGATTTTAGGGTGTTCTTAATCTGCCATCTTCCCAGCTAACTGAGATTACCTCATCTAACCATCAATATCTTTATGAGCTCAGTATTAATCTCACTTCACTTTTTCACTATTAATCTTCACTTCACTGAAAGGCTTAGGCACTAAGCCTTTCAGAAATTATGCATCTTGCCCGAAGTCAAACAGCTAATAAGCAGTGGCTCTGGATTTGAACTCAGCTATCTGATGCCAAAGTACGGATATGTAACTCTCATGTGATTCTATGGGAAGAGAAGAGTTGGCAGCAATTCTTGCTCTCCGGTTCTTAGGGATGTCACTTTTGACTTTAACTGGATCTCCTTGCCAACTGCCTTGCCGTTTACTAGCATAGAGATAATCTGGGAGTCAGGATTTATCTGGTCTGTATTGATTGCTTATTATGAATACATTTAAAGTTATGGATTTATGAAATATAGTTGGTTGAAGAACTAAAGTATGTCAGTCAGGTAGGCTCTCAGTCGGAATGAATAATAAAGTATAAACAACAAGAAGCCCAAATCAGAGCAGCTTTCTTATCTAAGTCATACTGTACACCTTCTTAGATCTCATCTGTTACTTTGAGATGACAAACATGTCTCAAGGCAGGAAAAGGCACTTTTTTTTGAAGTTATTTGGCAGTTTAGATCCTTTCAAGAAAAAGTCTATCAAAGCAAATAGCTACACTTAAAAATTGTTAATATGATAAATCTTATATATATCTTGCCACAATTACACAAAAAATATTTAGTGGCACAGCTAATAGGACTGACTGGCTGTGTGTGTGTGTGTGTGTGTGTGTGTGTGTGTGTTGATGTGACCTTTTGTTTCATGTATAAGTGTTTGTGCTACATGACTGTTGGTGGTGGCAAGAGTAGGCTTCCTGATAGACACCTCTTCTGTATTGATCTCTAGAAGCTAAAATAGCAGGAGTCTTTAGTAGTTTACCCTTAACTGGAAGGAAGCTCATACACTTCCCTATTCTCTTTCTTAACTGGTATGCAGATGACTATCACATCTTTAACTTGAAATAAGAAAGAGTGAAGGCAATTTCACATTTGTAATTCTTTTTTTTTTTTTTTTTTTTTTTTTTTTTTGGCTGTCTAAGTTTGTCTGTTGTTTATTTGAAAGATGATTGGAAAGCCTGAAGAGGTGCATGCTTTCCAGACAGATAAAGGGTTTTTTTTTTTTGTATTTTTGTTTTTTGTTTTTTTTCTATCCGACTTGCAAAATAAAAAACTCGAACACCCTAATGGAGCTACAGATCTTTAAGCTGAATCCAGAAGATTACCAGGTCAGGGTTTTTGTAATTTTTGCTTGGACCTAATGTGTGCAAATAGATAGAAAAGGCCTTATTTTTCTTTCACTGAGGTGGAAATGATAGTATTATTTTAGATGGAACCTGGGAGTGGGTTTTAATAGTGAAATGTGGAAATAAGAACATAAGGACTCTTCCATGCTGAAAATAAAGGAGAGAGCAGGCTTAGACAACAGAGCTAGGCTTTAATTAATAGAGCTTAATTAATGAGCTAAATGAATGTAAATGTTATACATACAAGAACTATGTAACTATAATCTATCTAATGTCTGTAGAGTTTATAATTGGTAGTCCAAGTAAGAAAGTGTTGATATTCTCTTGGAGAGGGCACATTCAAATTTTAATAAGCAGAAGACTACTAGAAGGAATTAATATGCAGAGCAAAATTTAAAACATAATATTTCAGGTAATCTTAGATTTAGTATGTTTTCATAATTTAAATAGAAAGGACAAAAAAACCCTGATCTTATGCTTTTTAAATCAGAGCATTTTTATTATTAAATTCCTGGCGTGGGATAACAGATTTCTATAGCTTCCGTGTATAAAGGTTCAAGATGATATTGTAGAAAACATTTATATTTTCAATAGCTAGAAATGCTAGGTATTTTGGCCCTCTCAATTATCACAACTACTTTAAAACCATGATATCAGGTCTAGGAAAGTTTGTGTTACTACTTACACATTCATTTCCCAGTAATTACTCCTCTGTGACTTGATTATATGCACCTGTATTACCTGACTTAGAATGGCTGAGAGTCTGATTATGGCTGTGGTCAGGATGTATTGTAGCATTGGACTAATAGGGCTTCTCTTCACATGAAGCATTTCTATTGCTATAGTTGAGCGTTGTTCCAACAATGAGGTTATTTTAAATCTGTACTCTGGAGTAACAATAGTTTCTGTGAATACATTCCTAAAGATATTATCTGGTAAAAGGAATATTGTACAGCCAAAAATATCCAGGGTTATAAAGCTAGAAGATTAGTATGTAATTCAGTTACAAAGTCAATCAACCATAAGTCATAAATCCCTAAGAAAACAGGCTTAATTAGTTTGGGTGCATGCCTCTCGTGAAACATCTTGTCAGGGAACTTAATTAATTTTATTTAAAAAAATAAAAATAAAGCTTAGATTAGAAGCAATAAAAAATCCCAGTGGCATTTTGCCATTAATAGTCATTTTATTGACATGTGCAACCCAGAATATTATATTTTAGGATTATATATTGCTAACCCATAGTTAATATTGCAGAATTTCTTTGTCCTTCTTGTGTGCAGCAATCTTAGTTCATACTATGCAACTTTAGTTCAGTAAGAATAAAATTCTCTTTTGTAAAATATTCTTTCAAGTATAGTTGGTAATTTAAGACCATGAACCACCTTTTAACCAAGCTCTTTTGGGGGAACATATAATTTTGGAAGACATTTTCTCATTAAGTTGAAACTAGGCTGCAATTCTCTCCTGTAATTCTGTCCATAGTACTTATTTTATGCTAATGTGTCACTGTTTTTCATTATTTATTCCACAATAGATTTTAATCATGATAAAATAAAAATTGATTAAAGAGAAAGAACATATGAACACAACTTTGAATGTTTATGAAAAATATCCTCATATACTCTTTTCTTCTGAAAGGTTTCAGTTGCGTGATTATGATTTTGATATTCCCTAACTTATTTTAGCAATTTTTACCCAATAATTAAAACTTATTTTATTTTATTTTTTAAATTTTTAAAAAGATTTTATTTATTTATTTGACACAGAGAGAGAGAGAGATCACAAGTAGGCAGAGAAGCTAGCAGAGGGGTAGAGGGAAGCAGGCTCCCCATTGATCAGAGAGCCCGATGCAGGGCTCCATCCCAGGACCTCAAGAACATGACCTAAGCCCAAGGCAGAGGCTTAACTCACTGAGCCACCCAGGGTGACCCTTAAAACTTAGTTTAAACAACATTCATTTTTTCTTCTGACGAATCATTGAAATATGAAAGGAAAGTATATTTTCCACATTTTACAAGTGCTAATGAAGCCAGTTATCTAAAAGTTCAAGGTAAACTAAACAGAACCTAGAAATGGAAGTTTTCATGAAGTGATTTCTATTTTTGTGGGGAAAATATTATCTTTGTGTAAGGTCTTACCAATTGTAAATTACATTCTACACTTAAGTTCGTTTTTCTCACCAACTCCTAGAAATGTAACCATTCCAGGTCTAAAGAGTAAAAGCAAAGTGAGGTCACTTAAGTTCAGAAAAAAATTATGAACAGAGTTAAATGTTTAGCTCAACATAGCTACATAGGCACAAATACATGGATTTGGAGGTTAATTGTGGTAAAAAAAAAAAAAGAATAATTGCTAGGACACGTGGGCAAAAATTTAAATCAGCAAAAATATATAGATAAAAGCATCTTTACTTTTTTTAAAGCATTGTTTAGTGATTACCAGGTTAAACATATGAAATTGCTTCTTTTTGCAAATTATACTCTTGAAATCAGAAAATTTCAAATGTTTCAACCTAAGAATCAGATACCACAATGTATTGTTTTATGAAGAAAAAAAATCTTCTCTTCAGCAAATATTTGTCTATTTACTAGAAATTATACTTTGGAATTTTAAAAAAATTAGCCTTTAGAATTTTTCTTAATTAAAATGAGGGGAAATACATCTCAACATGACAGACAAGGTGACTCATTTGAAATATGTCAGATCCTGTTACTACTCTACTGAAACCCTGCCTTGTTTACCATTTTATTCAGTTTTAAAGCTGAAGTCCTTGGAATGGTCTAGAATTCCCTCATAACCAGCCCTCTCCACATTTTTACCTTCTGACTTAATCTGCTACCACTTCTTCTTTTTACTACATTGCTCTACCACATCGACCTTCTTGCTATTTCTTGAACATAACAGACACTGTCTTGCTTCCCTCAGGGATTTTCCACTGTCTATTTTCTCTGCTTACCATGTTCTTAATTCACATATAAGAATGCATTACATCTTATTCCCTCCAGGACTCTGGCTAGCATGCGGATAAGTATTTCTCTCAACATCTAATATTAAGTAGCATACACAGTTATTGAACTTATTTTCTTTGTCGCTTAGATCTTTTCTCCCTCTATTCCACTCCTATCCATCTTATGTAATAATACTTACTTGTTTATTTGGTAATTGGCTGTCTTCACCCACTAGAATGTAAGCTCTATGATGGCAGGGACTTTATCATTTCTGTATCCTAAGATCCTAGAATGGGAACTGGCATGTAGTTGGCACTTAATAAATAGTTGAGGAAGTGACTACACTGAAGAATAGAAAGTCTCTCCAGGGGAAGTCCTAGATATCAAAGTCTTGAATTTGTGGCAAAGACATAAGAATCTAAATTCAAAGTTTTTCTCTAAAATCTTTACATTTTGAACTTAAATTTTAATACCTTACCTTGCTGAGCCAAGCAGCATATTCTCAGTGGAAAGATAAGTGAATTTGAAGAAACTGATATCAAGAATTTGCTTTTACATTCTCAACTGACAGTAATTTGAACTGGCTTGGTAGGAACCTGGGTTTGGAAAATGAACAACGATGATAGTTTATGGTAACTTAAAAAAATAATGAGTATTGTGTTGAGAGGGAATGACTGGATCCAATGCCTGACCAAGTTGATCTGAATACAAGATACAGGAATAAATAAGAAGCTAGAGGAGAGAGTGTACTCTCTTGTCTGTAGATATTCATTTATTTAAATAATATTTGAATGGTTGCCACATGTCAGACACATCTCTAAGTGTCATGCAATTTTCAGTAGGCCAAAAATTCTTGCTGAAAAGTTCTAGTTGAGGGGCGCCTGGGTGGCTCAGTGGGTTAAAGCCTCTGCCTTTGGCTCAGGTCGTGATCCCAGGGTCTTGGGATCGAGCCCCACATCGGGCTCTCTGCTCAGCGGGGAGCCTGCTTCCTCCTCTCTCTCTGCCTGCTTCTCTGCCTGCTTGTGATCTCTGTCTCTCAAATAAATAAATAAAATCTTAAAAAAAAAAGTTCTAGTTGAAGCAGAAAAATGAACTAGTAAATAAATGAAGAAAATAATTTTGGTTGGTGATATGACAAAAATAAAAGAAGATATAAACTAGATTCTGATGGCATAGATTGGGTAGTTAGGGAAGGCCTTACCTCCCTATTCAGAATGCTGGATGGAAGTAAACAATCCTGAAAGGATCAGGAGGAATGCTTGCCATGCAGAGGGAACAAGATATGCAAAGGCATTAAGACCCAAAGGACATTGGTGTGTGTAGGAGGCTGACAGGGTTGGAACACAGGATGCTGGAGGAGTAAGAGAGAGACACAGTAAGGGAGATGAGATTGGATGGGTAAGCAAGATGTGGCCTATAGAAACCATGTCAGTCATAGGAAGGAGGTTTTGTTTATGTAAATGCCATTTGAAGATTTGAAGCAGGCGAGTGGCCTGGTTTGTTTTTAAAATAGTTTCTTGAGGGACGCTTGGGTGGCTCATTTGGTTAAGCGGCTGCCTTCGGCTCAGGTCATGATCCTAGAGTCCTGGGATCGAGTCCCACATCTGGCTCCTTGCTTGGCAGGGAGCCTGCTTCTCCCTCTGCCTCTGCCTGCTACTCTGTCTGCCTGTGCTCGCTATCTCTCTCTCCCTCTCTATCTGACAAATAAATTTAAAAAAAAAATAGTTTCTTGATCTGCTATGTGGAGATTGTAATGTTTTGCCAGATGTTTAAAGTAATTTTTGTGTAATAAAATATTTTACTTATATTAATACTTTTGAATTAATACTTCTTATAGTAGAAATATGTTCCTAAATACTGGATGCAATTTTACATTAAGGTTTCATAATTTACCTAATATGGTTTTGTTTTATATTATAATTTTGAATTACCTGTTTTAATCTTCCAAAAATTTCTTCCTTAGCCAGTCTATCCCTTCACTCTCCTTGATTCAGTTATTCTAATTATTTGAGATAGGGAAAAGTGGAAAATAAAATAATCATAATTAGAAAGTCTTATTTATGTTTAGGCTAAGTTGTTATAAAATTAAGAATTTGGCATCACTACCAATTTCATGAAAATACTTCCAAAAAAGCCATCTTTTCCTGATCTACATAATTTATCTATTTCTATCATCATTCTCTATCTATTAGTTTCCTGTAGCTGCTGTAACAATGATCAGATTTGGTGTCTTTAAATAACAGAAATTAATTCATTCACAGTTCTGAAGGCCAGGCATCCACAAATCATTATCATTGGGGTGGAACCAAGGTGTCAGCAGAGACACATCCTCTTCCAAGTGTCTAGGGAAGAATCCAACCTTACCTCTTCCAAATCCTGGTGGCTGCTAGTTTTCTTTTGATTTGGACCAAATCACTCCAATCATCAAGGACAGCATATTCAAATCTCTCTTCATATCACCTTCTAATTACATAATTGTGTCCCTTAAGGGTATTTGTGATTGCTTTTAGGGCCCAACCAGAAAATCCAGGATAATCCCATCATCACAAAATCTTTAATTTAATCATATCTGCTAAGTCTTTTTTTTTTTTTGCCATACAAGGTAACATCCATAGATTTTAAGCATGACTATATATATGTATATATACATATGATATACAATATCATGTATAAACTGCTCTTTTGGGAAGTAATTTTCTTCATTTTACTAGACTGTTCACTATGCCAGTATGTACCTTTTTTTTTTTTAGCTCCATAGAGGTAGTTTGAAACAATTAAGGAAAATATATAGGACAGTAACTTTCAAGTTGCACCAGAAAACTTCCATGCTGTTACATAATAATTTGGAATTTTAATTATATTGAATGATTTCCTTGAAAAATCTGTTAAGCAGTATCATGTATAAACTGTAAAAAACGAACAGACCTGACCACAAACTATGGAAGAAATTGCCAAAGTGTTTTTTTGTTTTTGTTTTTTTAATAAAAAGTACTGAATGGGTTGATTTCAGATTAACTTTTAAAGCTTTTAAAAACTTTATTTGGCATGTGTAACATTTATAAAGAAAAATGAAAAAAATAAATAAAGAAAAAATCTATAAAGATTCTTCTCAATCTGTTTTCTGAGGCACATATGATAGAGACAATGGGCCTGTTTCTTAAAGCTTTTTTTTTTTTTTTTAAGATTTTATTTATCAGTCACACATATTATACCTTTACATTATTAAAAGTACTGTCATACATATATAAATTTAACATTTGGATTAGGTGCTTAAATAATATACATTAATATTAAAATTAAAAATTATATAAATTGCATTAAATATTTGCAAACACCTTAAGTACAATTTTAGGAAATGTATAACAGAACAATATATCTAAAGAATCAAGCAGACACAGGAGAGGAGTTTCCTGCAAAAGCAACAAGAGTATCATAAGGAATTAAAATTTATCCTGGCACAGGTGGAGGAGGTGAGGGTGGATAGTGATAGGTTCTGATTCTAGAGACTGAGGTTTCAAGCATATTGTGGAAAGGTTGACACGCTATTTCTAGCAGTTTGGGCTTTATTTACCCTTCATCTTAGGTAAAGAATACACGAGAGTATCTGCAGAGTGACCAGATCAGATATATTTCTCAGAAAGACAAGTATGGTGACATTGTGGAGAATGGGGTATAGGTAGAAGAGTTTCTTGTCAGGATGATCAGTTAAGGTCAAGGAGAAGATGTTGAAGTACAGAACTGAGATATAGCCATGAGGATTGGGAACTGAGATCATACTTATGATAAATTTCTGGTGCACAATTGACTGGATTTGGAGAATAAAGTGGACTGTGTGGTAAAGGATATAGCAAATTGATTCAGAAAGTTTTTAGTTTGTGAGAATGTATGGATTGTTACCCCATTTGCTTGGGGAGTACAAGAGACCACACAGATACAGGGTTAAATATGTCTATTAATTTTGGACTTAATGAACTTCAGGTAACTTTGTCCAGGAAAAACAAATATATATCAGTCAACAAAAATATGATCAGCAAGTTAATATATGCCAGCATTTATCTGAAATAATGAGTGAAAATCTTAGACCATAAAATTTTACTTATACATCTGATGACATTAATGGAAAAACTGTATCCAATTAAAAAGTATAAGAAGACACTCATAAGAAACAACGAATACTTATTATTTTCAGGTGGGATTTTAAGTGCAAATTTAAGTTTTGAAATAAAAATGTTTAAATGTTACATATGTATTTAGTTGTATAGGATGTAAATGAATTTGTGACTGACTCGAAGAAACATGATATTTTACCTTTATAGACTACCATGGTGACAAATTTATATCAAAAGATTGTGTAAGAACTAAAAAATACTTCTATTACAAAGTCCATATAGGGGACATTTTTTCAATGTCTTGTCATTTAATAAGTACCTAGCATGAAAAAATAAGCTTAATATTATTAAATAAATATTTTTGAAGAAATATATTTTTATAGTTTTAGGACTCACTAACAATATAAATTCATACTTTCATATATTTAATTAAGATGCATATGTTTTTATTAGATCAACAAAAGAAATTTTATATTGATTCATTAAAGTTATGTAACTAACTTAGCCTAATTAGAAATATTTTTGGTAAATCATAAGCTAGGTTTAAATATCTTGTCTTATTTTGTTTTCTAACATGTTTAAACCAATTGCCTTATAATTACACTAAACTTAGTAAGATCTGTTATTCTTCCATAGTCCACTTTTGATGGCTATTGTTAAATTGTGACAAATGGCAAATGTAGAATATCAGTAATTGACTATGTTTTCAACCTATGTACTCATAATATTGGTAAATCCTAAATACTTAGAGTTTCAATAAGGCATAAATAATAATACTTAACGTCAAAATCCCCCAAGGTTTTGGGGGATGATGCTAGAGCTTTTATTAGAGTAAATGGAAATAAGTAGTGTCAAAATTTAATAAATTCTAAAAACTGATGGCTTAAATTTTCTTTAAGAGAAGTTATAATATGCTGCAAGGAGAATGGCAAATCACCTTTGTGATATTCTGCCCTCAAATCCATAACTCCAGTGGAATCAGGAGAAACCATCAAACAACCAAATTGAGGGACAGTCTTCAGAATTCCTGGCCATTATTCTTCAGACATGTTAAGGTTATGAGTGAAAAGGAGAGTGAAAAATGGTCTCCAAAATGCAACATGGCATCTTGAATTGAATCCTAGAAGAAAAAAAGATTAAAAAAGAAAAAAAAAAGACATTGGTGGAAAACTGGGAAAATCTGTCTTTAGATCATGTCTCTGCAAACTGTGGCCCATGAGAGAGATGAGTCCAGCTCCTTGTTGTAAAAGTTTTATTAGAATCTGGCTGCACCCATTTGTAACATCCATGGATAGAGAAGTATAATGGTAATAAGTAAATTAAGTCAGAGAAAGGCAAATTACTGTAGGATTTCACTCATATGCGGAATGTAAACAACACAGATGAGCAAAGGAATAAAAGGAATAAAAAGAGAGAGAGGGGGAGAGAGAGATAAACCAAGAAGCAGACTCTTCAGTACAGACTCTTCACTACAGAGACTCTTCATCTTCTGATGGTTGTCAGAGGGGAGGTGGGTGGTGGTGCATGGGTGAAATAGGAGATGGGGATGAAAGAGTACTCAGGATGAAAAAACAAATGGCTATAACCATTTGTTTTTGTAAAGGCTGCTTTCAAGCTGCAGGGACAAAGTTTATTATTTGAGGACAAGACCATTTGGCCCCTGTGCCTAAAACAATGACTAAGTAGCTGTTCAAAAATTTGCTTACCGCTGATTTCGTTGATAGTATTATACCAGTACTAATTTCTTAGCTGGGATAATTATATCATGGTTATGTAAGATGTTGACATTAGAAGCAGCAGGGTGAGGGGATATGGGAGCACTGTACTCTCTGCAACTCTTCTATGAATCTAAAGTTACTTCAAAAAATGCTTAAAAAAGATATAATGGTTAAGAGTTCTGGCTTTGAAGTCAGACAAAACTGGGTTTATTTATTTATTTTTTAAAAGACTATTTGAGAGAGAGAGAGAGAGAGCACGAACAGGGGGAGGGCCAGAGGGAGAGAAGCAGACTCCCTGCTGAGTGGGGAGCCCTGCATGGGCCCAATCCCACAACTCGGAGATCATGACCTGAGCCAAACAAAATCAAGAGTCAGAAGCTTAACTGACTGAGCCACCCAGGTACCCCCAGACAAAACTGTATTTAAATCCCAGCTCTGCAACCTATCAGCTGTATGACTTTCATCCCTAGAATTTCAGTAATAATAATATCTACTCACAGAGGTTACTTGCCAATATTAAATGTAATGATGTACTTTTGGCCACTGCATATGATAAACTCAATTTAAGATAATTTACATGTAATACTGATAGTGTTTATCTACAATATTATAAAACATAATAACAGAAAAATATTTTTTTCTCTAAAGAAAATAAATCCTTATAGGTCACTTACTTTCCATTTCTACTTTACAGAATGGGTTGTCTCAAACCTATTGGGATTGGTAGATATTTATGGGGAAGAGAGTTGTAATTTCTGGTGGAATCAAAAGGGAGTGTATCCATTTTCATTTTGATGGAAGTTTCTGTACAACTGTGCTGCCCAGAATTAATAAATTCAGTGAGGTTTAGACTAATTCCTGAAGAGAAAAATATAGGAAGATATTGAAGAAATATACATTGATCAGTGCTCAGAAGTAAATGATAACTTCAATATAAAATTCTCCAGACAAACAAAATTAGCTACTTAATATAATTTTAGAACCAGTAAGATTTTTATAAACCTGTTAATGTAACTCCTTAAATCCTCTCATTTTTCAGACACAAGTCTTATAGATCATGCAAACTGTTAACCTGAGACTAGAATTTGTCTCACTGCACCAGAGCATATAAGATATGAATATATGTTGTAAATTAGACCTCAATCCTATGACTGCATCATACAAATATTTGAAAATCTATCCCCAAATATTGTCATTTATGTTATATTAACATTCTCATCATTCCATTGTGTTCAGAAGAAAAGTTTAAGAGAACTTAACCTGTATGTATGTTTGATAATTAATAGCTGTCCATTGGAGACACTGTTGTAATTTGCTCTACCAGGCACATTGAATGGTTGACAAAATATCCTCATAGGCACCTGGGAGAACTCTTTGACTTTTGAGGCTAATACAGGGTTGACTAAATTACATGTCATCTTTGAGATTTGTTAAAAATCTAGTATTACTGCCTATAGATTTCAGTTTTACTATCTGAATGTAGTAGTCACCTTTCATGGCAATCAGCCTAAATGATTTTATTTCTCTTTAGGTCTGAGAATAATTAAATGTGAAATACTGCTTTTGTGCCTGTCACACTATTACATGTTAAAAATTACAAGTGATTGTCTCCATATCATTCTTAAAATGGATTTTCATACTTTGTTGGTTCATTGGCTCTTTGTATCTCTATTTCTCATTCTCTCCAATTCACTTGTTTGCTATTCTGTAAACAATTTACTATTTTACTATTTACTTTACTATTTTGGAATCTTAGACTGTGGATTTTCATGCTAAAATTTTTGAGAAAAATTATACTAGTGCCCTCCAAAGAGGAAAGCCAATTGAAAGCTGTGCCATGAAACTCTAACCAAAGATGGCACTCTCCTGTTCCAGAAGACACCAGACATGACATTCTTCCACAAAGAAGTCGGAAGTGGACATAATGGCTTCTCAACACAGAGGCCCAGACAACCATTACTCTTAGCATTACCATCATTTTGCTATCCCTACATTTGAACTATTTCTCATACTATTTTGTGCACATTCTACTTCTTTGGAGATGAGCCTGAAGACACTGATAAGCTATCACATGATTCTGCAAGTACAAACATCAATGCAATTAAACAATTTATTTTAAAAATGTATTCTGAGCTCCATGTTCTAGTAGACACAAAGACTATGAAGATCAACAGAATGTGCCACCTCATTTCCCTGTGCATAGCAATGGATATGGATTTAATATATATCTCATTTTGTCCTTGGAAAAATCCTTTTGGTCACAGACCATAATGCCCAATTTACAAATGAAGGACAATTTAGACATTTATTCAGGAGCACTATTTTAAGTTAATGAGCTGGGATTTGCAAAGTCTAAATGATTCCAAAGCTTACACTTAAATGCACTTAAAAACTGTGCAATTATGTGATAAACATCCCCTCAGCCCATGCAGTACTTTCTCCTAATTTACTATACTGTCACTCCAGCAAACATAACATTCTTTAGTAACATAGAGCTTTTCTGTAATGTCTGTGAGAGAAGAGAGTCATAAAGTAAGTATATTTAATTTGAGTCCTAAAGAATGTGTAGGATTACTACAAACCCTGGTTTCCTAATCTTTGTATGTTTTGGGGGCCATCCTCTCAGCAGCATCCAGTCCAGTGTTCCTCCTTAAACCATGCTTTTTTCCTTTGCTTCTAGAATGCTACTAAAATTATTTCTCTCATTGTATTAAGTGCTCCTTCTTCATCTCCTTTTATAGTGATTCCTCATCTTTATGACCCATAAAGAACAAAGGGATCTATTGCCTAATCTCTTCACCTGCCCTTTTTCAACTCCCCTCCTGTCTCTTCATTCCTTCTTCTGTACTTTATTCTCTTCCCTAGGGGTATCACATTCCTTCATCTGCTCATTTATCTCAAAACAATGTACATTGAATGCCTGTTGTATGCCAGGCTTTCTACAAAAACCAAACAAACAAACAAACAAACAAAAACCATAGTCCTGCCCTCCTTGAGTTTATGTGCAGATAGAAGACATATTTAATAGATTAATAAATAACTAAAACACGTAGAATGTCTGAGAGAGATAAGTTCTATGAAAAATTGAAGTTGAGAAAAGTGTAAGGAGTGTGGTGAAGGAGTCATTGCAATTTTATTTGAGGTGGCAAGGAAAGGTTTCATGGAGAAGGTTACATCAGCAAATAGCTGACTGAAGATTGTGAGAAAGACATGAGCATTCCTTCCAGCAGACATAGCAACAAGTTTGAGGAATTTATGCTGGATAAAAGGGACACAGGTATATGACAGATATGAGAGTCACACGGGATGCTGAAAAGATAATAGGATGAATATATTTTAAGTATCAATCGAGTTAAAGAATCATAGGAGTTAAAGTATTAGTGTTAGGCTGTTAAAAATATAGAGATCATAGATAAGAGCAATTCTTAAAATTTAGAGTCTGGAAGGATTGCATTTATCAAAAATGACAAAGTCTAGAGAATGAGATAGAGACAAATCATATATCATACTGCAGTATGAAAATAGAAGTGCAGCTGGGCAGGGTTGAAGGTAAGATCATTGGAGGAGAGAAGATCAAGGCATTGAGATGCCAGGGTATTGAATACAGCATTTATGAGATGAAATAAATCATTGAGTTGAAATCTGTAAGAATTATGGCAGGATTAATATTGGAGGGAGTGACATATTGGGTGCTAAATTCTTCAAGGAACAAGAATTGCATAGGGGTTTATAGAAGTTTATAGCAAAGAGAATCAGTAAGAAGGGCTACACGTGGCTGATGAGACACTTACCTCAAGCACAAAAGTTAAGGAGATGCCTAAGCCTCAGTCAACAAGATAAACAATATTTTAATGCTACATTTAATGAAAGTAAAAATTAATACAAAATATCCATGACATACAAAATATCAGAATGTTAAATTAAGACAGGATCATGGTAGGTAGGATATTCAGATAATTTGAGATTCAAATATCATGACTTTTTATACCACCTCTATCTGAGATTTCTTCCATGAATTATTCAAATGTGTACTCATCTCTCCATTTCTGTGTCTGCTGATCATCTCCAACCTAAAATAGCCAAAACTTAACTGTTGATTGCCCCTTCATTTTTCTCTGCTCCCTTTTCAATCTTTTCTACCTCAGTGATCAGCAACTCTGTTCTCCCTGTTGCTCAGGACAAAAACTATGGATTCATCATTAAATGCCTTTTTATCCCCCCTCAGAATCTCCTCTCATCCATCAGCAAATTCTATAATCTCTTCCCAATATATCCAGTCAGACTTTTGACCACTTTTTAGCACTTTTACTATCACACTAGATCATGCAAACATTGTTTCTCAGTTGCATTTTTGCAATGCCTTCCCAGCTGGCCTCCCTTTTTCTGCTCTAGGCTCCCTGTCAGGTACTCCCTACCCTCCAACTAAAGATACGATTTTTTGTGGAGTCAGATCAGGTTGCATGTCTGCCCAAATGTTCTAAAGTATCCTCATATCTCAGAGTAGAAGCCAGAACTTTTGTAGTCTCGCATATATGGCTCCTGGTTATTTTTGCAACATCTTCTGCTACAAAATTCTCCCTCAGTGCGTTTCAATAGAACTGAACTTCTTAGTATTCTTCCAACACATCCTCTGGGGCTTTTACCCTTGCTATTCCTTCTATTTGTAATGCTCTACCCCCAATATCCATATGGCTCATTACCTCACACTCACTAGGTTTCTCCTTGGGTATCACCTTATTATACTCTAATCACCTTAACTAGATCATCCAGATGGGGCAAAAATAGCATCACTCCATCACTCCCAATGCCTCATATCCCTCTCCCATTTATCTTTAAGGCCCTTACCATGACCCAACAAATTGCACACTTATTTGTTTATTGTCTCATAAGTCCATGAGGGCATGTGGTATGTCTGTTTTGTTCTTTGCCTAACACAGTATCTGGAACACAATATTTGCTCTATAAATATTTGTGAATAAATTAGTATGTTAAAGAAATTACTCAATCTTTAATATTTGCTAAATATAATTAGATTTGACCTTCGACATATTTAGAATTTAAATTTTATTAATATCACCTTTTCCTACTTTCAGATTTAAGTCAGTCAACTAAAATATTTTATTCTGAAAAATGAATTTCTTCTATTTTGGAATATATCACTCTTGAAAACAGAGTAATAGAGTTAAAATAATTATCTGAAAGTAGAGTTGAAAAACACCAGCTATTTAGATATTTCTTTTATATATGTTTTTTTCCTTTCTGATTAGGGTCTGTTTTCTTTACAAAATTAAACTTAAAACCAGTCAAGCAGATTAGCATGAAATGCTATCCAGAATAGGCCAATTATTTCATAACAAACTCTAAGCTACATTTCAAGGAAATAAATTCAGTGTTGTCTCTGAAAGCTTATCAGCTAAAATTACCATACAAAATTGATCAGATATTTTTGCTTCAATCAAAAAGACTCCAGGGTTTATAATCAGAATAATTTATTTTCTTATTTACGTAACCTACATTGCTTTATTTCACTTCATAAAAAGAATGCAGAAAATCAGCCCTCCAAGACAAATGTTATAATGCAGTAATTTCAGAAAAAAATAGGGGTATAATAGGCCTCTTTGCTTTATTTATAAGTAATACAAGTTTCTTACTATATAATTCATTTAGCATATTGAAAATGAATGGCTTTATTTTTTCTTTGACCCTTGTGTTGAAATCTCTATGCTCTGAGATTTCTGTCTAATCTTAATACAGTGAGATTTGTATTATCAACAACTTTTGTTAAATTGGTAGAAGAAAAGCACAAGTGAACAAAAAGATAACCACTTGTAGAGAAATTTTAGCACATCTTTTGTCAAATAACAAAGTGTAAAACTCTCCCAAACTCCTTATGTAACATTGCAAGTTGGAGCCAACTGGTTTCTCTATAAATCAGAATCTAAACTCACAGAATAATGGTACTTAAGAAAAAAGAAAATAAGAAAGGGACATATTTATATAGGCCTGTATCTAGAGAGTGATCTTGGCTGATGTAAGAAAGCAAAGAGACTAAGTTATGAAAATCATACAATCTGGATTTTCTCCTCCTCCTTCTCTTTTTTCTCCTCCTTCTACTTGTTTTTTAAACATAGAGTCTACCTTACCTATTATGCCTAGCACAGACAGAATGGATGTACATACATTTCGGGAGAAAATAACTTAGGGGCACAGTACATTTGCCAAATCACCCCATTTTAACATAGATGCATTTGTCTCACTTCTGAGATGCTGCATAATTTTAAACTCAAGTAAATGAAATAGCAGCTTATCCAAAGGGTTGAATATTTTCCTATCCAAACTGTGAAGCTCTTTTATCATTTATATACCATATGCTGTTGCTTTTTCCTTTAATTTACATATGCATTAGTAACTAGGTGATTCTATGGCCTGTGGTTTAAGAGCTGCCAGTTTTAAGCTGTCAGTTTTGGTGCCCTAAAGGAATTTGACATTTTGAATGGCAGTGAATCCTGCTTTTCTCAAGGATACCTCTTCTTTGCCCCAGAGCAGAAATTATAGTTTAGAATATTTCCCTCAAGTTTTGATCACTATTCTAGAATTTGACTGATGGTCAAATCAGGTATAATATTCTTCCTCATCACCCAGTGAATCTTTTTGGAAAATAAATTACACTTTACTCTGCTTTTATGTGTTTCTCTTATACCCACATAAATTTAAAAAAATCATAAAGATATTTATATGTTAACTCACAGAGATTGAAAGATGGTTTCTAGAAGTCCATGTCCAAAGAGGGAAATAGCATAAATTGAGTATGCATTTTGATAGATAACTATTCTAGTTGTTTTGTGTATGTAATAACATTGAATCAATAATACACCTCTGTGATTAAGCAGTCATTTTTTGTTTTCCTCATTGTTTCTAATAGATACCATTCTATTTGTTTTACATATGTCATGGTATTGGATGAATGACATCTCCATGATTAAACAATTATTGTTATCTTCATTTTTTCAGATGAGATAAAATATCACTGTTCGAACCAAATTTTGCCAGACTGACCCCTAGCATATCTTAGCATCAAGTTGATTTCATTTAAAATCCCTAGATTATTGTGATTGTTTGACCATTTGCTCATCTGGCAAGTATTTTGTATCTTCCATTTCCTAAGGTATGGAGGGAAATACCAAGAGGAAGACTTCAAGGGCACGTTGAGTCATCATCACAACAAGCACACAGGACAGCATAATATATTTGCAATGAAGATAAATGGGATTCTTACCAACCAGACTCTCCATGGACAAATTCATACTGAATATGACTCCCAAATTCTTTCTCTTAAGCATGTCATGTTCCTGCTCAAAACAAACAAAGTCTTTAGTGGCTCAGCATTGCTTCCTATTCTATGTTTGGATTCCGCTTACTTGTTCTGCTTTATTCCTTATCATCTTTTTAACAAACATTTTAGAACAATGGTCTTTAAAATGCTTATTAGACACTCAACAAAAGAAAAACAAGCCCCTCATTTGCCAATTTGAGTATGATTCCATGTATTGTATACATGCAGTTATAATTAGTTAATAATTTTGTTCACAATATATATTTTGGGTGAAGTTAATATTAAGTGTAGTTGGCATAATCCATATTTCAAAAAAGTCTTATAGATAATTTTGAATATTTTGCTGTCTTTTTGTAACCTTATAAAACAGTTTTGGACAATTCCTCTATTTCATTTTAAATTAGCAATGTTTTTGAAAATAGTGACTATATCTTATCCTATTTAAAAGGTAAAATAATGTAGCAAGAGAATGATTTAGCTCCAAAATTTAGCTCATCATGACCAATTAAATCCTCTCTAAGCTGTAGAAAATAACTTAATCTTTCTGAGTGGTACTCACTTTTATGGTTTGTAAGTTTATTTGAAAAACTGTGTATTAGGATAATAAACTTGAAAGTGAGAAGAGAAAGGAGAGCTCTACAAAAAGAGTGATTGTATAAGCCATGCTTATTTTAAGAAAAAAATGTGTGACAAAGCCATAAATAAAACATTAAAATAGAAAGAAAGGAAATGAACAAAATAGGGCTTTGATAAAATTAAAGAGCTAAGATAAAAAGAAAAGCTGAATATTATAATATTGAATTCTTGCCTTAGAAATCACTCATGTGCATTTAGACATCACCTTAACATTTTAAGTTTCTTGAAGCATTCCACATCATCTAGTCCAACCTCTCCATTTTATGGTTGAAGAAACTCAAGGATAAACTGGATGTGTGGGTTGCTCCCGGTCACACTGCCAGAGTTAGGTATAGAAAACTCAATCTAGACCTCCTGAGGGCCAGTTTCCTATCTTTCTGGTATATCATACTCCATGTGTAGCAAGCTCTAAGAATTGAAGTTCAGAAAAGACACAAAATGAAGTGGGACAAAAGCCAAATAAATCAAGAAATATATAAGAAGATAAATGGAAACTAATGGTTCACAACTGGGGATCATTTTTTTTCCCCAAAGGGGATATTTGGCAATTTCTGGAGTCATTTTTGATTGTCACACTTTGGGGAATACGGATGCTACTGGAATCTAGTGAGTAGATGTCAGGGTTGCTGCTAAATACCCTAAAATGCTCATGACACCCTGCAGGGCAAAGCATTATCCGACCTAAAATGTCAGTAGTGCATCTGTCAAGAAGCTCAAATAAAATTTTAAAATCCTAGTAATTACAGAGAGAGAGAGAGTGAGAATGAGAGAGAAAGAAAGAGAAAGAGAGAAAGAAAAATAAAAACTAAGGAAAGCAGAGTGAAAACAAGAGGGAAATGAAAATATAATAGAAATAAGAAAAGTGGAAAATATGTAACAAACAAGACACTGCCCAATTTTATATATGCATATGAATAAGTCCCTGGGGAAGCAGATATCTTCACCCATTTCCAAGTATATCCTTTTTTTCTGATAGAGGATGAAGAATATTTTATCTAAATAAATAAGTTCTTCACTGGATAGCTATGAGCAAAAATGTTAAATGATTTTACTGGAGGAAAAGGGCAACTTTAAAACGATACCTTTCATGTCAGACTTTGCCTCATAGAGAGGATGTGCACAGAGGTATGGTGTGTTCTTCTGAGCTCTAATTATATAGGAAATGTTGTCATGCCTTAACCGTCAGGGTTCTTTCTGTTCAGAGATAAGAATGTTTTATTTTTCATTTTTGTGTGGTGTTTATATCTAGGATTTGAATAATTTATTTAATTTCTTTGAGGAGAAGTAAACATGTTTTCAGGTTCAGCTTCACATCAGCTATGGCTGCCTGCATTTCAAAAGAACACTTCAATTTTCACTCAAATGTATGAAGAATCAGAAGCAAAGAGATGTATTTAAATAATTATAGAAATTATGTAGCACTTATTAAGTGATTGTTAGTTCCAGGAGCCCATTTTGAGTGCTTTACATAATTAATTTTGTAGTTTTTATATATGAGGTAGATAGGATTAGTATTATATCCACTTGATACATGAGGAAACTGAGATACCTTGAGGTTAAATAGCTTGACCACTGTCTCACTGAACTGTGGTACAGGTTAGATACAAATTCAGGTATCTGGTGCCAGAGTTCTTATTCCTAATCATCATGATATATTTTCTTTGCCAATTTTGTCTGATTTCCAGGCAACTATATTTTTGTGAGAAATTTCAGGAGATCTCAATAGATAATTGCATTTTTTTTTCAGTTTGTGGATGGAAGCTGATATTTTAAGTCATTTTCAGAGTTCAAAAGTATATTTTTAAAATGCTTCTTTGCAAAAGTATCTGGTAGGAATTTGCTGTCAATTCATGAAGAGTAGAGTCTGTGGATTAATGTTAGCAAAGATACTTCCTCACTAATATCTATCATCCCATTATTTTTTAATAAAAATAACAATAACTTAATTTTGATGTCTCTTAAAAGAGCTAGCATAAGACCCTCAGTGCCTGTTCCACTTGTTCATATCTTGTGCCTGGAATGTAGGCTCAATGTATGGAGCGCCAGCATCTATTTTAGACAATGAGATGACCATCACAATGAATGTCCCTTACTGAGAATGACAAAGCAGAAAAGGAGCTTGACCCTGCTGATTATGGGTTAATGATCCCAGCCATGGATTAAAACTATTGGATTTTGTTTATATGAGAGAAAAACAGACAACCTTTTTATTGAAGCTGTTGCTATTGCCAGGCTCTCTCTGGTACTGTCAGATGAATTCAAGTCCTAAAACATATGCTTAATGACTTATTACCCTTTGCTTTCAACAATGATTTTTTTCCTTTCTTTTTTTTAAATAAAGGAAATAGGAGGCATATGGTTTACTGAGCACATGTGTTTATCTCCTCTCCCCTTAATTCTTATGAAATTACAGAAAATTTCATTTAAAACAAGAGAGAAAAAGGAACATATAACTATATGGAAACAAAAAAGAGTTATGAGTGGAGCGGCATTTGCAAGAAATTTTAGAAAGGAAGTAATTAACATAAATATGATTGACTGAGAAGCTGGACAAGTCAATGTCCAGTCCTGAGAAAGCTCTTGCAGAGGCGGTAGCAGTTCTTCTCGGTGGAGCCCTAATGGAGCTCTGAATTTAATGTCACCACATACAGGAAGAGGCCACTGTGCAATCTGCAGGGCTATTAGAACCATCATAACCCGGAGTTATCATCTACTACACATCTGATCTTGTAGTAAATCCTGCCAGCTCTCACTGCCGCCCCTTCACTGCTGCCATCATCATCTCATCTGAATTATTTATAGTGTGTCTCTCCTCTGTTCAGAATCCTCCATTGGCTTTGCATCCGACTCAGAGTGAAAACCCAAATCATCCCAGTAGCCCTCCAGGCCCTAATGATCTCACCTTTCTCTCCCACTGTGACCTTCATACCTACTACTTTCCCCCTGAGTCACTCCACTTCAGCCATATGGCGTCCTTACTGTTACTGGAACTGGAACGTGCCATGACACAGTCCCATGGAGGACAGGCAATGACTGCTCTTCCCTTGTCTGGAATGCTGTCCCATCAGGAAGCCACATGGTTCCTTCTCTCACTTTCTTCAAGAATTTCCTTAAAGGCCTTCTTTTCTGAAAGTCCTTTCTTAACTACTTTATCTATAAGTTTAACACTATCTCCCAACTCTCCCTCTCCCCTTGCCCTATTTCTTACTATTTATCACCATTTAACATATGAGGTATTTAACTTATTTATCTAGTTAAGTGTTTGCATCTCCTTACTAGAATACAAAATCCATAAAGACAGATCATTACATTTAATTTTATATTTATATTTATATATTATAAGGATGCTATATCCTTATCCTAGAGCCTGACCCCTGATAGCAACCAATAAGGTTTTTTCTGTGAATGAAGAATGAATACTTTAGCATTTGCGGGGCCAGCTGAAATATCCCATCTCTATGCTTAAGTAAAGAGTCATTGAAAGTAGTGTTTTGTCTCTATGTCCTTAGATTGTCCTCTTTAAAAAGGTGAATAAGGGGACCTGGGTGGCTCAGTGGGTTAAAGCCTCTGCCTTCGGCTCAGGTCATGATCTCAGGGTCCTGGGATTGAGCCCTGCATTGGGCTCTCTGCTTAGCAGGGAGCCTTCTTCCTCCTCTCTCTCTGCCTGCTTCTCTGCCTACTTGTGATCTCTATCAAGCCTCCCTCAAAAAAATTGAAAAATCCAGAATACAACAGCTGTCTCTACACCTTAAAGAACTGGAGAATCAACAACAAATTAAACCAACTCCACGCACAAGAAGGGAAATAATCAAGGTTAGAGCAGAGATGAATGAGGTAGAAACTAGAGATACAGTAGAATGTATCAATGAAACTAGAAGTTGGTTTTTTGAAA
>PISX010017982.1:0-41908 GCA_004024625.1 Mellivora capensis | reverse complement strand
GTGCTGCTGTAACAAATACCTAAATACGGGACCTAGAGGGTGTTATGCTAAGTAAAATAAGTCAGACAGAAAAAGACAAACCCCTTATGGTTTTACTTATATGCAGAATCTAAAAAACAAAACAAATGAACCAACAAAAACAGAAACAAACCCACAAATACAGAAAACTAGTGATTGGCAGAGCAGAGGGTGGGGGGGGGCAACATAGGTGAAGGGGATTAAGAGGTACAGATTTCCAGCTATAAAATAAGTAAGTCCCAGGAATGCAAAGTCAATAGGGAATATAGTCAATAACATTGTAATAACTCTGTATGTTGACAGATGGTAACTACACTTATCATGGTAAACATTTCATAATGTATAGAATTGTTGGAGAGGATGTGGAGAAAGGGGAACCCTCTTTAACTGTTGGTGGGAATGCAAATAGGGGCAGCCACTCTGGAGAACAGTGTGGAGATTCCTCAAGAAATTAAAAATAGAGCTTCCCTATGACCCTGCAATTGCACTACTGGGTATTTACCCCAAAGATACAGATGTGGTGAAAAGAAGGGCCATCTGTACCCCAATGTTTATAGCAGCAATGGCCACAGTCGCCAAACTGTGGAAAGAACCAAGATGCCCTTCCATGGACGAGTGAATAAGGAAGATGTGGTCCATATACACTATGGAGTACTATGTTCCATCAGAAAGGATGAATACCAGACTTTTGTAGCAACATGAACCGGACTGGAAGAGATTATGCTGAGTGAAATAAGTCAAGCAGAGAGAGTCAATTATCATGGTTTCACTTATTTGCGGAGCATAACAAATAACACGGAGGACATGGGGAGATGGAGAGAAGAAGGGAGTTGAGGGAAATTGGAGGGGGAGATGAACCATGAGAGACTATGGACTCTGAGAAACAACCTGAGGGTTTTGAAGGGGCAGTGGGTGGGAGGTTGGGGGAGCCAGTTGGTGGGTATTATGGAGGGCACGCATTGCATGGTGCAAAAACTATGAATTCTGTTACGCTGAAATTTAAAAAAAAAGAATTGTTGAATCACTATGTTGCACACATGAAACATATACTTTCTGTCAGCTATATTTCAATTTTAAATATTTTTAAATAAAAATGTGGGAGTGGGGGCGCCTGGATGGCTCAGTGAGTTGAGCCTCTGCCATCAGCTCAGGTCATGAACTCAGGGTCCTGGGATCGAGTCCCAAGTCGGGCTCTCTGCTCAGCGGGGAGCTTGCTCCCCCCCCCACCTGCCTCTCTGCCTACTTGTGATTTCTCTGTGTCAAATAAAAATAAAATCTTTTTTAAAATGTGGGAGAGGCTTTAGAATTGGGTAATGGGTAGAGGTTGGGGGAATTTTGAGATGCAGGATAAGAAACAGCCTAGATTGCCTGTTGATAGAAACACAAACAATCAATGTGATTCTGGTGGGGTTCAGAGGGAAATAAGGAAGATGAATTGGAAACTACTAGAAAAGGTGATCCTTGTTATAAAGTGGCAGACAACTTGGCTGCATTGTGTTCGTTGGGGTAGAAGGTAGAACTTGAAAGCAATGAAGCTGGATATTTAGCAAAGGTTGAAGGTGTGACCTGCTAATAGTAAAATGTGAGAGGAAAAAGATAAATTGAAGAAAGAATTATGAAGCAAAAAGGAACTAGAATTTGAAGATTTGGAAAAGTCTCAGCCTATCAGTATAGGCTCACAAATAATGAGAAAGTATGCTCTGGAGAAAACAACAAAGCTGTGGCTGGACAACCGTTTGCTGAAGATATTAGGCTTATGATCCATGGACCCAGTAAATTATCTCAGCAGAAATGCTGATGGTTTGCAAGGGGTCAGAAATGGAATGAAAGGCAGGCCGTGACTTTTGTGATTCTGTAGGCAGGAAAAGAACTGATACAACTATTTGGCTGTGGACATGTTGTCCTTCAAGAAGAGGGAAGAATGATTTCAGCGCAGCTCTGAGACCCCCCCAGAGGGGACAAGCCCTGGACACAAGTGGCTAAGTCTTTGGGCCACTCCTTGGTTGTGAGGGGCAATGTCACCATGCCAGCAGGCTCTTCAGAACACAGCATGGAGATTGGTGAAGATTATTCTCAAGTCTTAAAATCTAGTGGAACTTGCCCTGCTATGTTTCATACTTGCTTGGGACCCATGCCCCCTTTTTCCTTCTGACCTCTCTCTTCTGGAATGGAAATGTCATCCTCTGCCTATCCCACCATTGTGTTCTGGAAGCAGATCACTATTCTGGTTTCAGAGGTTCCCAGAGGGAAAGGAATCTTGCTCCAGCATGAAACTTACCCTGGGTCTTCCCTGTAACTGATATGGATGACTTAAATGAGTTGAGTTGGTGAGGTGTAGATGAAATACTGGCTTTAAAGGTGATGCTAGAATGATGGAAGACTTTGGGGGATGCTGGGATTGGCTGGATGTATTTTCCATGTGGGAAGGATATAAATTTTCAGGGGCCACAGGGTAAGACTGTAATGGGTTTCCCCCAAAAAAGGTATTTTGAGGTCCTAATCTCCAGTACCTCAGAATGTGACCTTGATGGAAATAGGGTCTTTACAGAGGTCTTTACAAGTTAAAATAAAGGCATTAGAGTGGGCCCTAATCCATTATGACTGGTGTCCTTATAAAAAAGGGGAACATACAGAGAGGGACACCATCACATGGAGATACTACTGATGCTGCCATAAGCCAAGGAATGGTTGGGGCTACCAGAAGCCAGAAGAGGCAAGGAAGGATTCCCTTACAGGTTTCAGAAGGAGCCTGGTCCTGCTAACACCCTGATGCCAGACTTCTAGCCTCCAGAGAAGAGACAGTAAATTTGTTATAAGCCGCCCACTTTGTAATACTTTGTTATAATAGCCTTTATTGTTGGAACATACAGAGCCTCAATTTTGGGCTTTTATAGATAAACCTTAGCACATCTGCAATCATTTCCACAATTCTTAGAGGATATACAAGATTCTGAGGTTTTTGACTTGCACCACTAATGCCATCTATATGAAGGTATTAATTTAAACGATCTATAATACTGTGGGAGCATCCATTGCTTATAGTCTTATAGTAGGCTTTGTTTCTGTTTTTTAATCACTGTTCATTTCTTATCTGGATAACTGAAGTGTCCATTAAAAGATATGCCAGAGCATGTTGGGTAGGATTACAGACATACCCTAGGAAGATTCGGTTGCAATGTTTCCCAGGTCAGTCTGTGCTTGGTCTCCTAGAAAGTGATCAACTCAGGCAAAGAAGGGAACAGGAGAACACACTGTGTTCAAAAACAGATTGTAACAAATCAATCACAGTGGAAATAAATATCAGCTTTATTAACACTCAAAGTGCCATTCATTTATATTCATTCTAAAGTCCAGAAGGTTACTCAGAGTAAGCCTTTGCACCACAATCTTTCAAAAAAGATGAACTAACATGTAAGAAAAAGCAATTTTCATTGTGCTAATTATTGCAGGCCTTCATGCACGATAAATCTAAACAAAGATGTGAGCCAACAATATACAAATTTCCATATAAACAAAGTCATTGATCACTAACAAAATATAAACATGGTTTCTTTCACATTAGATTTTTTTAAAAAAAAGCTATTTACCAGCAAGAAAAAATAAGTACAAAAAATTGTAAAACTCAGAAATTTTATACATTTTTACAAGCACAATTTTGAATAAACAACACAAAGTCAAAATGTGCATGAAATGTGGCACATACCACACTGTATCTGGCTTCTGGTAGGTTTTTCTAATCATACCGGCTCCTTGTAACATAATAAACTTAGTGACATTCAACTTCAACAGTGGACTTTATTCCTAATACAAATAATTTTTACGTGGTACCGCATATTAAAAACAAGGTTTTCCTTTAGTACAATAACATTGTCAGATTGGAAATTTAATTTCCAATTCTTTTTCTGCCAGTTACTTAAAATACACAGTACAGTCTAAAGACACAACAATGTATGTTCAAATATTCCTAAACCAATTTATAGTCAATTACAGAGGATCACAATATGTCAATGTACTGTTTTATAAATGCGGTCTGACTTTGCCCAGTAAGAGAAAAACTAAAAGTTGAAATCTTTAGGGTTGGGTATAGGAAATATTCAAAAACAACAGGACAGGCCAACAGCAACTGGAGATATAAAAATCTGGACATCTCTTCAAGACAATTTAGTTTCTCACATTTTTTCATAGCTTTGAGAATTCAAAGGCCATTTTAATGGGCAGTGTGTTTTTGCTACTGCTTTAAAACCCATTTTTCCTCTTAATTTGCATCTCACAGAATTCTCAAAAGAGAATTCAATGCCCTTCCTTGCAAGAATATTTTAGTTGATATCTAAGTAAATTTGCATCCAATTCTGGAGATACAAATACATTTCAAATGGTTAAAAACAAAATTAAAAAAATATTTTTGATCAGCCAGCTGAAAATATATTCATATAGTAAATAATCTCTCAGAAAGCTTTTATATATATTTAATTATTCTAACTAAACAGTACCCTTATAAAACAAGTTCATAAAAATGTAGAAATGAAATGAAAATAAGAAATTATTGGGATATATACATGTGCCTACAGACAAAGACATCTCCACACACACATCCCCTGATACCCAGAGTTACAAGCATACTTTCAACTTAGTCATGGACTTTAGAATACATATAAAATCAGAAATTGATGTTGAACTCCTGAGTTCTTCAACAAAGATAGAACCATAGATAAGTATACTTTGTAAAAGCAAGAAGGTCATTTAAGTCAGTAATAGCAGTGCAGTTACTGATGGCTACATCTTTAAAGAAGTTAAAACATAAAGACACAGACAGTAGTTCAATGCACGCATTCATGATACTCATACACCCATCAACGATTATTGGTCAGAGTAGTAAATCAGTGTACAAATTAAACATTTCCAAAAATGTGCAAAAGTCAACTTTGATATGAAAAAAACACCTTTGTACATAATTATAAACTGCCCAGCATTCAACTGAGATTAAAAACGTTTACAGAGAGAAACTAATAGATTAAATATAGACAATTTAATGGCTACATTAAAAAATGTACATTAGGTCAAAGGGTAAATTTACAAATTGATAATCATAGTTTGCAACAATTAAAAGTTTATTTTCAAATTTATCCAAGTTTACTTTTATTTACAATGATATTTGAATAAAAAGAACCATGTGAAATGTAAGAGATGTCAGACATTAAAAGTATTTTTGGTATTAACTCTTATAATATTTCAGAATGCAGGGTAGCAAATTTTAAAACCAATAGCAATAGAAAAAATGTAAACTTTTTACTTACTAATTAAGATTGTATTACAAACAATCGTTTGTTTTTAAAGAAGTATTCTTATCCATAGACACTGTACTTGCACTTGAACAGGGTGTACTGCAAGGGTTTGGCCTACTTTCCTTTGCCCATAAACCTTCCCAACTCAAATGTTTCCACTAGTCATTCTTCTTATTCCAGGTGGGAAAAAAGTCTTTGGAAAAATGAGAATATGTCAAATCCATTTTGGAGCCCAAGTAGCTAACAGAGTTTAAAATGTGACTTATCTCTCCCCTCCAAGTAATGCTTATGCTAAAATCACCACTAGTTACATGTTGGTTTTTTTCAATTATAAAAATATGTAAATAAATGAACACAAAAGTGCTTTTTAGTATAGTCACAAACTTTACCGTTCTCAACCGGCATGAGGGGACTCAGAAATCCTTATCTGGGAACAAATTCTGCATGTATACTAGAGAGCAGGCTCTTTCTTACGTTCCAAAATGTCTATGGCACAGAGCAGACATCAGCCCAAAACCTACTTTTCTTCACAGCTTTCCTCAAATGCCTCTCAAGTCAAACACAAGTTCATAAATGTTAAGACACTAGGAAGAAACTATGCCACCAACCTGAGGCATCATATGTCAATGTATATGTATATGCATCTATGGTCAAATGACAGTAAAATTGGCACATGTACAAGCTCAAATTTGTAATGTTTATGTAGTTCTGTAATAGCTGAAGTAAGTTCTGTATGTCTAAATGCAAACACTGAGCACCTGTCTTTTTATTTGAAGGATAGGTTGAGATACAAATTCTACAAGTACCTGCTTTAACATGTTTTTACTGTTAGCTTACAGGTGGGCAGAAGTAACAGTGATAATCATTTTGGCTATGTGTGCAGGGAATATAAAAGCTTTGGTTTAAAGTGATTCTGATAATACAGATTGTAAATACAAACAAGGAGTCATCAGGCATAGGGAAGAACAGTACTCACTGACTCAATGCCTTTGCTGTTATTAACAAAAATATCATATTCCAATTAAAATGCATAATTATGAAAAATATGAAGAATTACATGAGGCTGTATACAGGCAACAAATAAAAATTCATTCTCTTTAACTATGAATCCTCCCTCAACTTTCTGAAACTGAACCACGTCTGCTCTCACTATCAGGGAGAAGATTCTCTAGACTCCCCTGAAAGCTCATCATCATCTACAGCTCTGAAAGGTGAGTATGGAGAGATGGCTGGCCCTGATACTTCCCATACCTATTATGGCATCCTGTCCAGACTGTGGCAGAAGTCAAAGCAAAGCTAAAGACAACTATGAAGTAGGAACAGTGGCTTCACAGCACGCCTTCCCTAGCCAACCAAAAAGAGGTATAAGACAATTTCCTTTTGAACACTTGGTAAGCTAAGGAAGCTTGTTTTCATAATGTCTGGAAGAATTTCTATTTCAAAGAGCTCAGGAAGAACTATGCAAAATCAATTATTTTCTATTTCAGAATTATATATAAGCTCACTATTATACACACATACAAATTCAATTTTAATCTACTTTTACCAACCAAGAGCTTGGCAATTTACAATAAATACCTTTATTAAACAATCACTTGTACTAGCTATTTGTGGAAAATGTGCTGGCGTTCCTATCTGAAGACGATTACACTCATCCATCATCAGTAGGTCATACACATTTCAGTTGTTCTTCTAATAACAGAAACTAATCTAATTGAACACTCATACTTTTCCTTCCTTCCCACCCCTGCCCCAACTCACTCACTCACACTCTCTCTCACACACACACACACACACTCTCTCTCTCTCTCACTTTCTCTTTTCACAGAAAAGTAAGCTAGAGCTTTAGTCAAAATGTTAGTTAAAAGTAAGGATCAGAACTGCTATCCCTGGATTCCTTGCACATTGCCCTAAGTTTCATTGCCTTAACATCTGTAAACCATTTAAATGACCTCTTTAGGGCAAAATTAACCATTCTAGCTGTGCTATGAAAATCATAACTGAACCATGATATACAAAGAATTTGGACAGTGCCAATGTGATTGAAAGTCAAGTCACCAAAGTGGAAAACAATTCTCTATGTCTCTTAGAATTAGAATACCTCTTTCTATCCTTATTGTAGACATTCACGTCTAGTGGAGACTACAGTGTGTCTATCACAGACTAATGCTAATGTTTCTCTTTGAACATATATATGTAAAATATGGAGAATATATATATGTAAAATAAAAAGAGGTAGAAAAGGGTAGGAGGAGGAAGCAGGCATTAAGAAAGGTTTAAGGGCCAATACACAGTCCTAAGCCCAAATGAACTCTTGAAGCCTAATGATTTTGGAAAAACCTTCCTGTGGTGGGTAACTTGAATTATTATTGATATAAAATAAAATTAAGGCATACAGAGAAAAAGGCACTACCAAAAATGAACAATTAAATTGCTTTTCATTAACACTTAATCAATCTTAAAATTCAAATAAATATGAGCATTACATTTGTAAAAAGGCCAAACTTAATTTAACAATAAGGGCTCAAGAAACTGTCCTGATCCTTGCATATGTAACACTGTTGACAGAATACAACTTCTATCAAATGTTTTGGACATTTAACAATTTAGACTTTAAAAACCGTTTTCCCTTTAAAAGAAAAAGCAGGAAAAAAACCTATGTTATGGGATATATGCCCCTCACCACTAGAATTGAGTAGGGGATGGACTTTTTTTTATATAAGAGGGAGTCCTGAGACAGAGGCCACCTGACCTATGGGGTCCCTCCAATTTGGGGATACTTTTTCCCTGTTAATGGCATTTTAGTTTATAACAGCCAATAATTGCCCAAAATTGCTTTCCCCTCATTTCATAAAAAACAGTGATGTTTTAAAACATCACTGCTGAACTTTCAGAGTTAGGGTATACCATAAAATAAGTGTATTTGTTTGCCCATTTCCTCCTAGACTGTGACCTACTTAAGGATAAGTTAATCTAGTACCTGACATAAGAAGTCACAATTATTGAATAAGCAAGTGAAAAAGATTCACTCTCTTTAAAAGAAATTGATAGATTTCTATAGTCAACTGACACTAGGTATTCTTTATCAAGTTACTGGTCTCTAGACCTCAAAACCACTGGCACAGAGCTTTGCTGTGGTTCAAAGAGTCTTGCATCTGACAAATATCTTGGCTTTTGCACCCAAGCTTGGTCGTCCCTATAAACTATCCAGATTTTATTTTTCTTAGTGACTTCACATATCTTACAACACCATCTCAGAAGTACTACAGACCAGACCTGATATATATAAGAGCTCTAGTAGCAGAGAACTCTTGTAAAAAAAAAAAAAAAATCCACCTTTTTACTGTACTTTCTATTGGGAATAAGATAAAGGCTCTCTCAACTGAAAGCCAATTCAACTTACTCTGAAATAAGTTTTAACTTTTCTTTTACATTTCAGACTGTGCATTAACATTTCAGTCTCATATAAATTATGTAAGGTTGACTGCCTTTGAGAACTTTCTAAGGCAATCGTCTTTAACCATTTTCAAGTTAGAAACATGTTTTGTAAAAGAGAAACTGAAAAATTTTCAAGATAGTCATAATGAAAACTTCAAAGTCTGTATACTTTTAAGTACATTTTAAAGAATTACCAACCATCAAAATTTCTATTAGTCATTATGTTGTTTTTCAACCCTTTTATTCAATAGTGTTTGCAATGTAAAAGATCTTATATTTGGTCCAAGCCTAACTCATGCCATTTTGAATCTCTCAAGGCCTAAGTAGAAAGATATTTCCTGAAAAGCACATATAAGACTGCTAGTGAATCTTCTCCAGCACCAAAAAGTCTGCCACTATCAAAGCAGAATGCATTTTAAAGGCACAAAGTCAGCAGTCTGGCCATTTCCCAGCCTCAGCAAAGAAACATTACAGTATAGAAGATCAGTTGTGCATTTAAAAAACAAAATATATTTAGAGTCATATTTAAAAGTTCAAATTTCATTTGTTGATCCATGCCATTATTAGAAAGAAAAAAAACTGGAGTGTCATTTTAACTGCCCCTAATGAGTTTCCTTTCAAAATGTTTTCTAAAATTTACTTTTAGTTTTTCATACCTCAGCCCACCTCAAGCCTTTTTGTTCTAGTAGTTTTTATATATATTAACTTTTATTGTCATTTTTGGTACCTTTATAACTTGTTTGAAATAAATTCACATCACATTTTATATAATAATTCTGTAAACTATTAGTCTATTTTTAAGTCTTTACATAGAGAAAACAAAGGTCTTCTGCAGCAGTGTTAAAGTAGTAGTTTCTTTTCAGGTAATTTTATCTTCCATAGCATTTAGAGAAGAAAAAAGCAAACGATTTTGCCTTGGGTTTCACAGTCCCCCAAGATTTCTCTCTAAAGAGCATTTCTCTCATATTCTGCACTGCTAGTTACCCTGGCAAACAAAAAATGAACTACAAGGAAATCAAAACCACACAAGACGAAGGAATGAAGGAAAAGCCCACTGGTCCAGATACCACGATCTTAAGAGCTCAAGCAGAAGAGATGCCTTCACTCATAAAAGATAAGGAAATTATAATAGATCCACATCCTTGGGGACTACGTTTATAGCACAAGATTTGGCAGTTGATTTTCAAGGGGGAGGAGTCCACTAATTCATATTCTTCCTTGCACGCTGCTTCCTTTAATTATAAATGTATGGGAGAAGCCTTGACAACTGTATTTGTGCTTTGACTTTTTCTCAGACTAGCTAGTAGAATTTCAAATATTCCTACAGAAAATGCCAGATAGGACCTTGATCCAGAAAACCAAGATCTACCCAACTTCAGAAACAAAGTATTTTAAAACAGCCCCTAGAAGAGCATATCTTTTAGCAGAAAATAAAATACTAGAGTCCCTTATGAATCCCACGAAAGGCTTCACGTTTAGGGCCTCCAGAAAGACTACTATTTCCTAACCTTTAAAAATAAAGTACTTAGCACTTGCTTTAATATGCTGAAACAAACTGCAAGTAGCTAAATTACTGCTATTACTCATATTTTTCAGCAGCACAAGTCCATTAGAGATAGTGGGAGTTTCCCAGATGCTTCTTTCCACTGGATGTCCTTGCTCTTGGTGGATATGTTATACTAGTAATACCTGGCAGTTAAACATTCTTATAAAGTAGTTAATACTTTGTTTTGATATGCTTTTCTTTTCCCACAATTACAAACTGACTTTTGAGGAAAGAATATATACAGATGGCTGGGTTTAATAGGCTCCATGTTTAAATTCATTTTGTTTCTACAATGGAAGTTACTGATCTGGGTGTAATACACAGCTGGTAAAGGAAAGGACTGCTATTTAATGTTTGTTGAGACTGTTCACCCTTGACTTGAAGTAGTGGTATCGGCTCTTGTAAAACCCTTTTTCTGCATTGCATCACTTTCTCTCTGAAATATACTTTTTGCAAGGAACCTACTCTGTAAATGGCTATTTTCAGTTTATAACTGGGGCTGGTCTTTACATCAGGTTCTCAACTTCAGCACTTTTCGACATTTTGGTCAGGATAATTCTTTGTTAGCAGATGGGGATGCTGTATTTGTATAGTGTAGTTTTTTGGGCAGCATCCCTGGCCTCAGACTACCCAATGCCACTATGATCCTTCTAGTTGTGACATGAAAAACTCTCCAGGCACTGCCAAATGCAAGGCAAAATTATTCCCACCTGACATTTGAGAACCACTGTTTTACACAGTAGCTTACTTTGTGAGGTGCTTTAGTATTCTGTGATCCCAAGAACAAGGATTTTTATCTCATGAGACTAGCTTTAACATCTGGATGCCCCAAGTTAAATCCTTAGTTCCCAAAGAATGTTATCTATGGGGAATCTGGAGCTAGAAACAGGAAGATACATGATTTGGTTATTTCTCTTTTCTCTTAATCTTAGGACTTTCTCCCTCCAGTAAAGACCATAGTTTAAAATACACTAAACATTTAGTTCTTCTTTTCATTATTTTTATTAACTGTTAAATGTGGATTCTTCTGTCCACACACTGAATCACACCAATCTCTTTTTGCCTTTTAATTTGAATTTGCTCACTGACTTCTCATATCTGCTTTACTCTAAAATAGTACCTTTTTCTTTTTCTTTTTTTTTAAAGCTGAAAGCTATCCCTCAAGGTATACAGATTCCAGTAACATGGATCTATTATAGTGTATTTGCTTATTATACTGGTTAGGATTAACAAATAAACATACCTCTTAAGAGATTCATATTTTCTATCAAGACTCCTACTGAGCAAAAAGCTTGGTAGACAGAGGTTAGGATCTAAAGAATACAGATATAAGAAGGAACCTATATTCTTTAAGTTGAGTACCTACCCTAAACTCAAGTTTAGGGCTCAACCCCATAAATGAGGATCTATTTTAAATACTAATCACTAAAAACTACAAATCATACATCATTTTCTTCTCCTTGTTTTCCATGTCTCCCCATCACCACCAATCTGTCAGTGACATGGGGAAAGACTCTATAATCCTTAGGTATTCTAAATGATTTGTTTGTACTAAAAAGAGCAACTATGTACTAAAGTGCTTTATCTCTCTGAACCACATCAGTACATTATAAAAAAATTTAAAAAAAAAAAGGAGTTTCAAGTTCTTGTAAGGGAAAAAAAAGATTAAATATAAAAAATTTAGGTGACTATTATTATTAAACAATTTAAACCAAGAATCAAGAGAAATACTTTCCCTCTTGTCTTTTTTCTCCCCATCTCTCTTTTTTATAAAAAAGAAAAGTGCAGTCAGAGAGAAGGTGAATGAATTGATGGGAGCTGGGTAGAGGCACAGGAGAGGTTACTGGCTGCTAGTGATAATGCACGAACATGTGCCTTAACAGTTCATCAGCTGAAGGTCTCAGTTTGGCCTCTATAAAGATCCGTTTGAGGAAATCTCGAGTATAGTCTGAGACATGAGGTGGCAGCTTTGGATTTGTTGGCTGAGTGGCAATTTTAAAGATGGCAGCCATAGCTTCAAATTCTGCCCAAGGAGGCTTTTCAGTTAGCATTTCCACCACAGTACAGCCCACACTCCTGGGGGGGAAAAATTACACAAACAGTATCGTCATGAAGGAAAGTTACTTAACTACAACATGAGAAACACAACTAACGTCCATTTACATTTAAATACAACTTCATTTCAAGTTTAAAGTTTCATTAAAAGTTTGTAATTATATAAAACTATAATTTAAACATAAAATCAATGGAGACTAACTCAAATGGTTAGGCAAAGAACATTCATTTTATAATTTTTGCCTTATATAATTTTCTAAATTGACATTAAACATAATTTTTTGTGTTTATCTTACAAAGAACACAAACACTAGAAATTCTTTTTGCCATTAGGTGCCTAAAATGAATATTAAACACAATTCTGGGTGGGAAGTAGGCAACAGCCACTTTATGTTTTAACTTAAAATTATTAATTAAAGATTAACTGAATTACATGATACTAACAAAAAAGATTAGTAAAGTTCCTCAGGGAAATAAAACAAAGATAGTTTTCTAATGCTGAAATCTGCTTTAGATGAAACCCTTCCCAAAGAAAGGAAGACAGGCTCAAGAACTCCATTTACTTAGCTAATTATTAAGCCACAAAGAGAAAAAATTAAAACAAAAGTATTCCTGACATCCTATTTCAAAAATACCAAAGATCATTTAAATCTGGCTCAGTAGCTTCCATTTTGGGTGGAATTATGTAAGAAGGCAGGTGTTTTTGTTTTTTGTTTTTTTCATTAACATATAATGTGTTTTTTGTTTCAGGGGTACAGGTCTGTGATTCATCCGTCTTACCCAATTCACAGCACTCACCATAGCACATAGGCAAATCTAACATCAAAACCTACCAGATGTCTGCTTTTCTGCCATAGCCTTCTCCACTAATTACTTCGGGGCTCATCCAGTATGGTGTGCCTGTGACAGACTTCATCCCTGTCCCTGAAAGACAGATGGTTTGAAGCCGTTTGCTGGCCCCAAAATCTCCTAGTTTGACGTTGCCTGTTGAATCTCGCAGAATATTTGCACCTAAAAATATTGAAAACATACTCAATTCATTACTTTTTTTGGCTGTTTGCAATTTTTTAAAAAATGGCAAAGAACTACTTAGTAGACTCATCAGTCTGTCTCCAAAATTAGGCTGCTTTTTGTCTTCCCAACAGTACCTGGTATAATGCCAGTCACACAACCAGGGCTCATTAAGAATTTACTGCACAAACACTAAATTTTTAGAGTTAGCTGTGTATGCTTTAGCACCTAAGAAGGCTCATCAGTGATAAGGGCTGGGGCCAGTAGAAGGTAAGGATGACAAAGAAGAAAAAGGAGAAAAGGGCTAAAAATGTGAAGCTCAGAGGAGGATACAGAAAGCAACATAGGCTCTCGGCCCCAGTTTCTCTGTGACAAAGCCCATCCTGCAGCTCATTTCCCTGAGCAGCTAGCTTCTCCTCAGGAACTTCCTATGGGACCTTCATAATCAACAACTTCTAGCACCTTCCCCTCTACTGTAATTTTTTAATTTCTTTTATAAACATATAATGTATTATTAGCCCCAGGGGCCCTCTACTGTAATTTAATGTTAGTTATCTTACATTCCAGTTTTTCTTAGTATTGGATTTTGTTTTATACTAATTTTGTTTCTCAATGTCTCTATATTTTATCTCTCTTCTAAGTAAGCCTTGAGCTTTCTGTTTTAAAATTTTGTTTAGTTTTACAATAAACTTTTAAATTTTATTTATTATAAATCCCCTCTTTCCATACAGCACTCTTCGGAAGAAGTTCACTACGCACAGCCCACAATCAAGGTGTGAGGATTTTTGCTCCAGGCTGAGTAGCTGCATAAATTATTTGTTAATTATTCTGCATGGCATATTTGTCTCCTTTCTTGTATTTATTCATTCAACCTGTCATTTATATCAGTATGACCACATGGATATTTATTTTATACTCTGAGTCATAATCAAATATGACTATTTTCTGGCTCAAGTTGTTCCAGCTTTGGTCATTGGGAGCTCTTTGAATTGGCTTCTGTGTCCTTCTGCCATGCCCTGAATCACTGCATTCTTATTTGGTTTGGGTTTTTTGTTGTTTTTAAGCATTTTCTTACTTTTTGGCGCTTAAAAATGCTCTGGCTTCAACCTGTATATTTCCTCCACCAGTCCTAGAATCTGTCATTCTTCCAAGAAGCCCTGGTTCCTTTTAGTGGCGAATGGTATCAGAAATCAAGATCTGGATGCTGGATTCATTCACTTTTTATTCTTGTTTCTCTCTTTTATCATTTTTTGAACTCAATCTTCTAGGATTATAAAGCTGGTTTCCATCTTACATAAATTATTTTTATTCTTATTTTAAGTCTTATATAAGCTTAACCATATTTTTTTAAAAAAACTCCTTATTTGTCCCTTTATCCATTTTTTTAATGGCCTCTAAAAAGCAGAGTGAATAGTAGAGAAAAATCTGCATTACAAAACAGAGAGAATACAGACTGTTCATCCACACCATGGACTTCTGTACTTGTCTTTCTGTTCTCCCAGCAAATTCCCCAGCCTAGTTAACAGGCTAGTTAACATGGCTCCCCAAAGCTTCTCTCCTGGAGAGAATCCTGGATCCATTCTCTGCATGCCATAAGCCTAAGCATGCCATGGTACCAGACCCTCAAAAAAAGTACTGCCTATTTAGTATCTCCTATCATCCAAAACTTACAGAAAGATTCTGTCAAAAAAAGCGACTGCCTATAAAATATTTAGCCAAAGGAAGGACAACAAACAAACCAGTTTTTTCAGTTTGTGAGCTGGGAAGGAGCAGTCCTGAGCAGGTCACAGACTGGGAGAGCCATGAAATAATCAGCAGTAGTAAACCAATGCCTACTCATATGAAGGGCTGAAGAGAAAATGTGTAGTAGCCAAGCTCCCAAAACAACTTTCTAATTTTTTAAAGCTCATTTATACTACATTAAAAGTAAGCTTTTAAGGAGACTTTTCAAACATACAAAACCAGACAAGACAGTAAATGTCATAATCTAGCCCCAACAACCATCAGGGCAATCTTCCCTCACCATACATACTGCTAGCCACTCCCTCCTCCCTCTCATTATCAGAAGCAAATTCAACACATTACGATCAACAAATAGTTTACTGTAGGTCTTTAAAATATAAACTTATCACACCTAAAAGAATGGACAGTAACTTCTTAATATTATTAAGCATATACTATTTTTAACATTTAAAAAAAATCAGAATCCAAATAAAGCCCATACACTGAGACTCACTAAATTACCTTTTAAGTCTTTCCTAATCTAACGTTCCCTCTAATGTCTTTTTTTCTTTATAATTTATGATGAATCTAAGTTGTTTCCTACATCTTTCTTATGGTCTAGATCTTGCTGACTCCATCCCAAGGAGTCATTTAACATGTTCCTCTGTCCTATATATGTTCTAAAACTCAGTAGCTGAATCTACACGCTTGATCAGATTCAGGTCCAATTTCTTTGGCAAAAATGTTTACGAAGATGATGTTATTATTCTATAAATAAGAAGTACATAATGCTGGAGACTATCTCAGTTTTAGTGATGTCAACAATTGTTCATATTTAGTACTTATATCTTGTAATTCCTTAGTGGTTGCAAAATGGCACTACTCTATTATTCCTTTTTCATTTGTAAGCCAATATACTTCTATAAAGGTAAGTTTCCTTTCATCTAGGATTTAGTCCTCCGTAGTACAGTTTGTAACATAAAAGCAGAGTAAAGGAACATTATGAAATAACAAATTGGTTCCCTAGCAACAATAATCAATAGTTTTTATCTTAAGTTTCATTATGAATTCATGGGTTTACTTACTTTTAAGATTTTATGTATTTATTTATTTGACAGAGAGACACTGCAAGAGAAGAAACACAAGCAGGGGGAGTGGGAGAGGGAGAAGCAAGCTTCCTGCCCAGCAGGGAGCCTGATGGAGCACTTGATTCCAGGACCCTGGGATCATGACCAACGCACCCCAAACTCATGGGTTTAAACTTTAAAAGCAAACAACTATCTTTCCTTTTCCCTCACCATATAAAAATTGTGCAATGAGGGGCGCCTGGGTGGCTAAGTGGGTTAAAGCCTCTGCCTTCGGCGCAGGTCATGATCCCAGGGTCCTCAGATGGAGCCCCTAAGCAGAGAGCCTGTTTCCCCTTCTCTCTCTCTGCCTGCCTCTCTGCCTACTTGTGACTTCTGTCAAATAAATTAAAAAAAAATCTTAAAAAAAAATTGTGCAATGAGAAAAATAAATCAAAAGTAAAAATAAATAAAAATTGCACATTATGGGGCAACTGGGTGGCTCAGTGGGTTAAAGCCTCTGCCTTGGGCTCAGGTCATGACCCCGGGGTTCTGGGATCAAGCCCTGCTTCACATCAAGCCCCACATCACATCGGGTTCTCTGCACAGCGGGCAGCCTGCTTCCTCCTCTCTCTGCCTACTTGTGATCAGTCTGTCAAATAAATTTTTTTTAAAAATTACTAAAAAAAAGTTGCACATTATAAAAATTTGGGAAATACAGAAAAAGTAAAAAGCACACAAATGAAAACAACCATCACTCATCCTGCCATTTGGAAATAATCACTGTTAATTATATGGAAATTCTTCTCCTAGGTCATACTTTAATTTTGCAAGCTTGAGATCATATTGCGTATCCAGTTTTGTATCTTGTTTTTCTCTTATAAATCTGCTTGCTTCCAGCCTCATTTACCAGAATAGTTTATCACTTTCTGGCAAGGTTAGATGAGGATCCCCTGAGAGGTTGCTGTCCTCAGTTCCTTTACCTTTTCTCATTATGAAAGCAAGAGAAACTGGCTTGAATAGAGCTTATTCCTAATAGAATAATTCACAATCAAACAATTTCCCTTTGTAGTTCTTTAAGCTATCACTTGACTAGTAAGTAAGGTCTAAGCTGGGGAGGTCTTGAGGTGAAAGGTTCCTATTCTTTTAGAACACAAGCCAGGTCCTCATTCTCTCAGACTCACTAGCAAGCTCCAACCCATACAAGCAATTTGGCTCAGGCATTCTGCAGCAGATTTTACTTTGTCACCAGAAACTGGGTAGAAATGTCTCTTTGGCCTGAATATAACCATATTTATGATGTGACACTACTAATAGCCTACTGCTGACTGGAAACCTTACTGATAACATACCTTTAACATGTATTTTGTATATTGTATGTATTATCTATTATATTATTATAATAAATTTAGAGAAAAGAAAATGTTAAAGTCATAAGGAAAATACATTTATGATACTGCAGTTTATATATGAAAAAAAAAATCCACAAATAAGAGGACCCACATAGTTCAAACCTGTGTTGTTCAAGGGTCAACTGTATGTGTGTGCATATTTATTCTTACTGACTGATTAAATAAAGTGATCTTTATTTTTTTAAGATTTTATTTATTTATTTGACAGACAGAGATCACAAGGAGGCAGAGAAAAGCAGGCAGAGAGAGAGGAGGAAGGAGGCTCTCTGCTGAGCAGAGAGCCTGATTCGGGGCTCGATCCCAGGACCCTGGGATCATGACCTGAGCCAAAGGCAGAGGCTTTAACCCACTGAGCCACCCAGGTGCCCCATAAAGTGATCTTTAAATGTGAGTCACAACCTAGTATTTACAGAATCAGACCTCTGGGTATGCTCTGCAGTACAAAGTTTTAAGCACTCTCAAATTTGAAACACCTCCACCAATTGCTTTTTTCTCACATCATGCACTTCCTTACATACCTTCTCCCTGAAAACAGTTGTGTTTTTAGAATTTTAAAAAGTGAGTTTAGGGGCGCCTGGGTGGCTCAGTGGGTTAAGCCACTGCCTTCAGCTCAGGTCATGATCTTAGGGTCCTGGGATGGAGTCCAGCATCGGGCTTTCCGCTCAGCAGGGAGCCTGCTTCCCTCTCTCTCTGCCTGCCTCTCTGCCTACTTGTGATCTCTGTCAAATAAATAAACAAAATCTTTAAAAAAAAAAAAGTGAGTTTAACTGAGCTGGAGTTCATCAAAGCTCAAGTCTTGGCCTCTCTCCTTCCCTCTTCTTATTCTCTCCCTAGGTAATGATGTCCTTTCCCATGGCTTTAAAAATGATCTCAACATAAAGTATGTCATCAGCATAGCTAACTTTTGAGTGTTTTCTAAATACAATATTTCAAGCATATTATATACATTAAATCATTTAATCCATACAAAAACCCTGAGTTAGACACTATTATTATCCTCCTTAACAATAAGGAACTGAGGCATAGAGAGATTATGTGTCTTGTCCAAGGTTATACAGTGATGGATAAAGTCCAAATCTGCATCAGGCCACCTGATGTCAGAGCCCCTACTCTTAACCACTATATTCTAATGCCCATGTCCTATGTATGAAAACATATTCTCATTTTCATGATCATCTGAACTTTACTGATGCTGTGGACCCCCCACAGATGATCTACCCACTTGTGGAGACGTAAACATCAGGACAAGTCAGAATATTGACTGTGTCAGTGAGAAAGCAGAATTGTTTCCTAAGATGTTTTAAAGGCAGATACAGTAATTTAATGCTAAATTTCTCACTCATATCACTTGTTTCATTCAGATTCACAAAAAAACTATGTACTTAAAATTAAAAATACCTCATTACTTACCTTTTATATCTCTATGAACAATCATATTACTGTGCAAATAATGTACGCCCTCCAGAATCTGACGGGTATATTTCCTAGTCACATTCTCAGTAAGAGCTCCATATGCTTTTAATTGGTCCTTAATTGAACCCTAAGATAAAAGAAAACAAAAGAAAACTATAGTATGGTTTGAAATAAAAACTACTATTAAATCTTTATTTTTAAAAGGATCTGTAGTTTGTGAGTGGGAGGCTTTAGCTGGAGAGTACAGGAATTCTCAGTAAGGACATTATATGCCACCTAATTCAACATAAACTCCACTATATTCCCTGACTAGAACTATGGAAGAGCATGGTCATAGTTGAAAGAAGCCTTTTAAACTATTTTTTTGATTGATGACCTTGTTTCCATGATTACGTTGGTTCTCTCTCTTGTTCCTTATAATCATGTTTTTTAAAATCCTGCTTTTTTTGCCCTGTATGTATTTTTGTCTTTCCTGCTTGCTCTTATCAATATTCCCTACTTGAATCTTATTTGTTTGATATCTGCTACTTTACTTCTCAGGAGAAAGAATGGATATGATTAAAAAGTAAAAACACATATGAGATTTTTAAAGTTTTTGTACTCAACATTCTAGTTCAAAACATGTGAAAATGTATTAAAGAAGAATTTCAAATTTTCTTACATGTTTTTTAAGGCAGGATGAGGTGCCATCTCTGAGAATGCTGAATCACTCTGAGGTGAGACACTGGCACTTGAATTTTGAAAAACCTTCCCTACTGTAGATTCCAACGTGCAAATCTGATGACTAATTACCATTTTAAAAGATGGGAATAAAATACTTCCTTAAGGACAAAATCTTTTCTTTTTTTTTTAAAGATTTTATTTATTTGACAGAGAGAGAGAGAGAGAGAGATCACAAGTAGGCAGAGAGGCAGGCAGAGAGAGAGGGGGAAGCAGGCTCCCCACCAAGCAGAGAGCCCGATGCGGGGCTCGATCCCAGGACCCTAAGATCATGACCTGAGCCGAAGGCAGAGGCTTAACCCACTAAGCCACCCAGGCACCCCCAAAATTTTCTCTTTTAAACAGAGAATATATCCAAATGTTTCTGCCTTTCCTTGAGTTCTGGCCCGCGGTGTACTATATCATATGAAAGTAGATCCCTAGACTTTATAGGTTTAACCATTTGCTGTTTCCACTATTCATGAGCAATCCCTTAAGGGACAAGACAACAAGATGCAATTCTGCTGACTCACACCTGCAAACACATGTGTGGAAAGCCTTAGGCAGCCAAGCACCTGTAAGTCAATGTGGCTTGTTTGTTCGGTCTACTTATTGTGTCTCTACTTGTAGTAATACACAAAATAACACACCTAGAACTGAGCTGTCCAAATAATAAGCCCCTAAATACTTGTAGGCTGCAAAATGAGTGACAGACTTAAGGCTTTTCTGGGCCTTGGGCAGTTGGGCCAGTGGCTTCTGGCTGCTAACAGGTCCACTGGTGCTATTTACTCCCATCTACCAAAAAAACAGTTACCTTCTTCAGTGTGACAAGCAGAATGAGTTGCAAGTACTGTGCCAGCAAAAAACTCTGTGTCAGAGAAATCAACTGATAGTCCAGGGACAGAAAATAAAGTTATGGTTCTGTTCTGAAAGTAGTTCTAGATAGACTAAGGAAGATAATGCTACATTTGGGAAAACTGAAAAACAGAACAACAATCTGGGCAAAGCATGAACCCAGGGCACAAAGGGAACCATCATACTAAACTTAATGAGAGAAAATATGTAGCATCATTCACAAACTTTGAGATTCAGTAAAGTCTAAGATCATGTACATCTGGCCCATATATGAGACTTGGCATATGTATAGTTCATTTTAAGACTGTTGATGAACTATTATTATTTCACTAAAATTATTTCAGTGACAACCTATACTTTGAAGAGATAGTTGCTCTTACAAAACCAAGCAGAGCTAATGAGAAACATGATCTAATACCTCTTCCTGAATAGTCCTGGCTTAGTTTTAAGATTGCTAAATCTATAAGATTACCCATCTCCATTTGTGATGTAAATCAGTTCTTGCCAATTAACCATTTAATCTTATCATCAACAATCTGGGTCCCTATTCACACCTATTCAGAATTATCCTTTTGTTTCTAATTTAAATATATATTGGTCAAAAGGCTTCAAAATTTCTATGGCATTTAATACATCCCACCCATCTGTTTTCCAAAGGAATTTAAAAAAAACTAATTTACTTTGTCAACAGGATCTTTGAAATAAACAATTAATTATTCATGATGATAAGAAAGTTAACTGCTGATCTTGTGAAACAGGATGATTAAGACCACGGCTACCAGATACTGATCCACAGTTTTTACTGACCCATTAAGCTTAAACTGCAACCTGATACATGAAACATGTAATTCTTTTTTTTTTAAGATTTTATTTATTTGACAGAGAGAGAGAGATCACAAGTAGGCAGAGAGGCAGGCAGAGAGGGGAGAAGCAGGCTCCCAGCTGAGCACAGAGCCCGACGTGGGGCTCCATCCCAGGACCCTGAGATCATGACCCAAGCTGAAAGCAGAGGCTTAACCCACTGAGCCACCCAGGTGCCCCGAAACATGTAATTCTAATAAACAATCCACTTAAAGACCCATAAATCAAATCTTTTCCTAATATATACAACCGATTAAATTAGATGAATACATGTATTTTTTAAATGGGTAAGTATAACACCATCTTGAAAATCAATTATTAAAATGTACCCTACAAATACTAAAAATAACATAGAAGGAATGACAGTTGACAAGTCACATTTTGCAACTCCTAATGAAACTACTGACTCAGGCAATGATTACCAATCTGTATTAAAAAACCTTAGATAAATGGTTGAAATGGAACTGGATACTCTTTTTTTAAAAGATTTATTCATTTGAGTGACAGAGGGAGACAGATGGGGGTGAGAGAGTGAGAGAGAGAGAAAACATGAGCACACGAGTGGGGGAGGGACAGAGGGAGAGAATCTTCAAGCAGACTGCCCACTGAGAGTGGAGCTGGATGGGGCACAAGGCTCAATCTCACAACCCCATGAGATCATGACCTGAGCTGAAACCATGATTCGGACACTTAACTGAGCCACCAAGGAACCCTAGGATCTAGATATTCTTATGTGCCATTACTAATAGCTCAGATTACTTTCTGGTCTTCAGAAAAAAACAAAACTTTACACTGGAGAAATCCAGATGTCGATCATCCTAATATAGCATTCATTCTTCGCATCACTAACAGTGAACAACCAGAAATTGTATGTCTCCTAACCTAATTTAGATATTAGATCTAACTTGGAGTTAATAGGAAATAAGAGGAAAAAGGAACAAATTAAACACCACCATGAGGATGCAATCAGAGAAATCTATGAGATGAGATTGTCAATAAAACTAGCCTAGTCTCTGTCAAATATATGTCATGTAAAAATGTTTTGATTAAAAAAGAAGTAAGGGACATAACAGTTAAAGGTAATGTGTGATCCTGGACTGGATCCTGGTTTCATTAAACCAGCTACTATGGTTATTTTAAGAGCATTTAGAGAAATCTGAGGATGTACTGCTGTGGTATATATAACCTATTTTAGTATACCTCAGCATTTTTTAAAATGAGTTAAAATATATATATATAAAAATAAAAATGAGTTCAAAAATACAAAGATAAACGAAGATATTGAACAAAATTAAATTACCCAGCTGTATTTCAAAACTTCCAGAATGTCCTTACAGTTTTACATTTTATAATCAAAGTTCTGTTGTTTGTCTTCCCTCATCTAAGACTTTAAAGAGATGTCTATTTTCAAATGACGTACTAACTTACCCCTGGCATATATTCCATAAATATGGAAAGTGTTTTTTCCTGGGGATCCCTCAAACAGCCATAATATTGAACAATTCGCTCATGCAGCAAATTTTTCAACAACTGAATTTCACACTCAAGTGCATTTACTTCCTGAAAGACAGAACTCACTGTTAAGTCTTTAAAGCACTGCTAGTAAAAGCAAAACATTCGAACTTCATGGACCATCAGAGTGATCTCATTCTGAAATTTTTACTTCCCAAGGAATAAACATTTTAAAGTCTCTAAACAGTAACTTTTGTAACAGTCTTTGATGGTATATTAAAGCAAAAATAAATCAGATTAGGAATATGAGCACTTAACGAGAAAAACAACTCACAGTACAAAGTAAATAAATATATCTAATTATAGACTGATTTATTTTGTAAATAATTTGTATTAAGAAAAATCAAAAATTCTACTGTGTTATATTTATTTAGTAAAAATGCTTCTTATAAATGTGACAAAGTAGCTTGTGCAGTGATTCTTACCTTGCTGGTCTCAGGGCTATCAGGGTCAAACTGAACTTGTTTAACTGCCAATTCTCTTCCTGTATCGACATCATAACAGAGATAGACCCTGCCAAATGCTCCCTGGCCAAGCAGTTTGCCCAATCTCCAGTTGGTTGGAGCACGAGGCGCTAAAAAAGAACATCATCTTAAAATGAAACAGCCAGACGACACACAAATGGTTAAGGACTAAATGAATAACTGCATTAGTGATATCCTTAATTGAATAAGCTTAGATATAATAAGGGAAAATCATGATCATCCAAATTCACAATGATTACCACTTTGAAAATTTTTTGCCTTAGTCAATTTTCTGAGAGTTTCAAATGCAAACAAGTTCATATATCCCCATGGCTTATTCTTCCAATGAGTTTATATTCTTCCCACAATTAAAAATGTAATAGCATCTTTCATTCAATCCAGAATACCACTGATTGTCAGATGCACTATTTCTAATCTTTACTGCAGCAATATTTGTAGTTATTTTTCCATCTGCTTACAATGTAGAAAGCTGGAAAGAGTATCACTCTCATTCTAACAAGAGAAAATCTTGAAAGCAGCCAGAGGGGAAAATAAAGAAAAATACATATATACATAAATATACGTACATAAGTTATAAATAAATACAGAAGAATAAAGATAAGAATTACAGCAGACCTTTCCTCAAAAAGTATACAAGCCAGAAGAAAATGGAGAAATAGCTTTAAAGTAGTCTAGATTAAATACTGTACTATAATCATTTCTCTACACACCATTCTCCCCACTAGATTACATCTTAATGGTCCTATTTAAATAAATGACAAGTTGGTAACAATTTTACTAACAAAAGAGAAAAGAATCAGCTAAAGTAATTAGCAGTAATACTGTGGTTTTATACCTGATATTCCAACCAACTTTAGAAACACGCTTTTTACCTTTTTTGAGAAGTCTGCCTCACCCTGAGGACTGATTTGGTATTTATTCCTTTTAATACTATAAAGTTCTGCGGAGGTTCTACTAAACATTCACTGTGCCAATTTCTATTACTTACAGCGGCTGGGTGGGCTGATGTCCATTACAGTCAAAGTAGGATTGTCTATGTCACTTCCCCTTCTTCTTATTCGACTATCATCATACTCTGGGGTAAAGATACTGCTTCCACTGCTAGTACTTAAAGAGTGATCAGTAGGACTGAAACTCACAGGAGACCGGAAGCTGGTCCCCTGGGTCCTTCTAGCTCTTGGAAAAGTTTTACGACCTACAAAATCAAAATATAATTATCTTACAATTTTATTCATGTTCTAACTGAAAGTATTTAAAATTTGTACAATAAGGTACAAATGTCTGTCTTGTGACTAGACTTGACGAGGCTAAGAAATAGAACTAGCAATGCTTATTTGATTACATGTTTTAAACTTAAGAAAAGTATTTTAAAAAAAAAGAAAAGAAAAAGAGTAGTCTTTTTCTTTTAAAGGTCAAGGAAAATATCCTTAACACTGAATCATGAAGTCAAAAATGAAAATACAAGGTATAAGGAAGAGAAAAGGTAAGGAAGAAAAAAAAAAAGCAGAAATGAAAAGTGGGGAAAAATAGGATCTGAATATAAATTCAAACAATCTCTTTTGTTAAAACATACACACGCATTAATAAAATCATTGCGCTCCCTTACTTCTGGATAAAAAGAAAAAAATCTATTTTTATTTCCAATTATAAGAAAATTTATAGGTAGCGTTTTTTTTTCCTTAAAAGTACAATGCAAATATGAATTTCATCATCAAGGAGTAATTTCCTAGTTAATATCCTTTTTAATTACACCTTTTCTTTTAAGGGAAGGGTAAGTATTATGAGATAAGGTGTCATAAACCTAAGATGTTATTATAGTTTTAGTTACCTGATTCCTTTCAAAAATGTTTTCAACAGAAAACTAAATGATTTAGGAACAAATTTATTTCTAATGGTTTATGATATTTTAAAATTTCGATTTTATTTTTGAGTCTTTAAGATCCTGTTCTTGTGGTCTAATTGCCAGAAACTTACCATCATTATAATCTTGATGGTGGTATGAAACATGATACCTTCTTGGGTATGTTCCTCCTTTTCCAAATTTCTCAAAGATAGGGTTATCATAGTCTATTGAAACATAAGAAAGTTATATGTTAATAAAAAAAGTCCAATATCCCTAATTTTAAATAAAAAACACATTTACACATTTTTTATTCTTTTTTTTTTAATTCCCCTCTTCCTCCCAGCCAAAGCATTGTTTATTGACATAAATATTTAAACACATAGAATATGGATAGTCTAACCTGAAAATTCCTGATGATTATCGGGGTAGCTCTGTGCCCTAGGCATTCGTGATTTTGGATAGCTCTCTCTAAAAATAAAAAATGTCATGTTAAATGAACAGAAAGTATGTAAATAAGACATGTGAAATATGAGTATCTGTATGTATGTGTGGAAATTATACCTATATACATACACATAAGAATAAAGGAGCTCAGTCTGAAATGTTAACTGAAAAAAAGAGACTTCTTTTTTAACACTTATTTGGTGCATGGAGGCAAAAGCCTGGCTTTTAAAATTAACCCACAGGGTATAGCAGTAAAAATATAAGTTTTGGAATTATGGTTGTTGGCAAACACCTGTATTTCAAAACTAGCTCTACCATTTAACTAGCAGTTGCAACCTTGGAATACCTATCAACTTACTGAGACTTTCCATATCTATAAAAACAAGATAATAATTTCCAACTCATCAAGTGGGTATGTATGATGCATGGTGCTAAGGACAGTGTCTTTGAAATATTAAGTGCTCAATCTACAGCTTTCACATTATTTTCCTGAATTTCTTAAATGTTTCAAATATCTACCCTGAGGTAGACAGGGACACAGACAAAGGTTTCATGTGCACAGGTAAAAGAAAATTAAATGTGTATTCCCATAAAGTATTAGTTATATTTTCAGAATTTGCTCCAAAAAGAAGTCCCAGAAGAGAGCGAATAAGTAAAGATCTTATGGACTCTGTGTGCTAAATGTAAACACTGTTTATTGATAACAGGAGAGGAGGAGCACCTGTAACAAAAACCATAGTTGCAACTTCACCCAGGTTATAATTCCAAACTGCTATTTCACAAAAGTACTTAAGTTTTAAATGACAGCCAACATACTGGGCCACAATTACCAAGAAAGTAAGCTACTAATTTGGTGCCAGAATGAACATAATTATGAACAGGTGAAACAACTCAAGAAACCTCCAAAACTCAAATTATTTTTTTAAGGATTTATTTATTTGACAGAGAGAGCGCACATGTGCACACGCACACATGGAAAAGGTGGGGGTGGGTAACAGATGACCTGAGCCAAATCAAGAATTGGAAGCTCAACCAACTGCATCACCCAGGCATCCCACCAACGGAGTTTTAAAAGTAAACTCCATAAATTCTAAGTTTGCATTTAGCTTCAAACATAGAATTCTGGTAAGCAGAAATACTCATTATAATCAAATTATCATTTTACCTAATAAAGATACTGAGCCCCAGAAGGTTAAGGGGTTTGTCCGAACTGTGAAAAAATTCATTTGCCCTAAGTATAGACAAGTATCAATTACATTCCTCTGACATACTATATACACACATATTTACCCATATATATTAAAAAATAAAAACTAGGGGCGCCTGGGTGGCTCAGTGGGTTAAATCCTCTGCCTTCAGCTCAGGCCATGATCCCAGGTTCCTGGGATCGAGCCCCACATCGGGCTTTCTGCTCTACGGAGAGGCCGCTTCTTCCTCTCTCTCCCTGCCTGCCTCTCTTGCCTACTTGTGATCTCTGTCAAATAAATAAATAAAATCTTTTAAAAAAATAAATAAAAATAAAAACTACAATCAATATTACCCATCCAAAGGACTATCAAGTGATGGACAACTTCCTGAGCCAGAATTTTCAGGGCTGCTTAAAGACAATGGGTCCAGCATCTAGAAAAATAAAGAGTTCCTCCATGATTCAATGTGATATAACCAGAAGTTACCAGTTTCTTTTAAACAGCTTTATTGTGATATAATTCATATAACATAAAATTCATCAATTTAAAGTGCACAATTTAGTGGTTTTTAGTATATTGCAAGCTGTGCAACTCTCATCAGTATCTGAAAACACTTTCAGTACCCAAAAGACCCCCTATCCAATAGCAGTCACCTCCCCCTGAGTTACTAATTTTTTAATGTTTTAAAATGTGATCCCTTATAGGTAGGTAACTTCAAAATTTCCCAAGAGAAAAATATTTTCTCTATAGACTATTAGCTAAATAATTAAAAGCTAAGATTTCACATAACTTTGCTCACTGAACAGTGAACAGCCCCACTCAAACTGAGAATAATGACACCATTACTACATAATTAAACACTTAAAAATGTTTTACAAAGTTGACAAATCTAAGCTTCACAAAGTTAAATATCTGTTTTACTGTATCTTTCAAATGTCAAAAATCTGAATGTTAACCCCACAATTACAAACAAATGCATTCATTTATTTATAGATGAGTAGAGTAAGAAAACCAGCCTTATTCTAGCTTTTTTTATACATGAATGCATACAGGCTCATGTAACTTAGTTGGCATTTTCCTATGTGTTTTACTATTTTGTTCACTTAAGAGGGAAGATATGGGATGGGAGACGAGGTCACACACTCACACACATACAAAATGCCAGCCAAACCAGACAAATCCTGACAACATCCCTTTAAGTGAAATGAAAAATGACATCCAACTTTTGCTTACTTGGTCCATACTCTCTGGAATGAACTCTCCTTCACTGTTGATACTGGTGAATGACCCATTCCGGGCAACCTGGTGTAATTCATCTGGAATGTATCCTGGGGGTGGGGAGCTTCTATCTCTACTAGTGGGACCTCAAAGGAAAAAAATTATACAATTTTATAAATATCAACTGAGAACTAATTTTTGTTTCAATTAAATATACATACAGGATTTCTGGACTGCAATACCAATAATTTTGGCCACTAAAATTCAGTTTTTATTAAAACTTATCCAAACATTTCTATAAATCTGCAAATGTATTTATTCCTTTTTAAATTTCTACCCTACTATAATAATTAACCTCACTGTAATATTTACTTATACTTATTAGATGGTATATTCCTCTAACTGCTGACAACTGCATTATGGGGCTGATATTAAAATAAAGATTTTTAGATGCCACTGCTTCTGAACTTCCAAGGGTCATTTTTACCTAGATATATGTTACCCTTTAACGGGATTTATGGAAGGCATCATAATATAGTAGAAAAAATGTGTGCTTTAGACCTGTTTAAATCTCTGTTCTAGTTATTCACCAACTGTATGTCTTTGGTAAAGGTGCCCAATCCCCACCAACCTATTTCCTCGGCTGTCAACACAAGACTAAATCCCTCCTCTCTTAGAGAACAAACTGGTGGTTGCCAAAGGGAAGGTGGGTGTGGGGACAGGTGAAACAGGTGAGGGGAATTAAGAGTATATTCATCTTGGGGCGCCTGGGTGGCTCAGTGGGTTGGGCGGCTGCCTTCGGCTCAGGTCGTGATCCCGGCGTCCTGGGATCGAGTCCCACATCGGGCTCCTTGCTCGGCAGGGAGCCTGCTTCTCTCTCTGCCTCTGCCTGCCACTCTGTCTGCCTGTGCTCACTCTCTCTCTCTCTCTCTGACAAATAAATAAATAAATAAATAAATAAATAAATAAAATCTTAAAAAAAAAAAAAGAGTATATTCATCTTGATGAGCACTGAGAAATGTACAGAACTGTTGAATCACTAAATTGTACACCTGAAACTAACATAACACTGTATGTTAATCATAATTTAAAAAATAGATTAAAAAATACATAAAGCCAGCACTTAGGTTAAACAAACAAAAAAGACTAAATCCCTCCTTTGCAAGGGTATTATGGTGGTAAAATCACTCATACTGAACATACGCTCGCATATTTGGCTCTATGATGCTCTTCCTATTCCCTTTCCTTAATCTTTAGAAACCTAAAGTGTATACACAACTAATGAATCACTGAACACTACATCAAAAACTAATGATGTATTGTATGTTGGCTAGCTGAACAGAATTAAAAAAAATTTAAAAAAAACAACAACACAGAAACCTAAAGTGAGATTAATCTTAAATTCCTTAGGCCCTGTTAGAGTATTTTCAAATTGGAATTCTGACTTTTATTCTGGGGTACTTTAAAATTGAGTTTTATGATAAGCCATATTCCTGGCATTTCAATTTCTTCACAGTTCAGAAAATGAGAAAATCTAATGTAGTTCATCTAACAAATCACATCATTTCAAAAATCCACTTTATTTTTACCTGATTTTATAGAAATAACACTATGTTTATTAACACAACTCTCCCCTTTTCTCTGAATACTTTGAAATTAAACTACTAAAGATACAGGAAAGTTATATGAGCATTTAAGTTTTGGTCAGATTTAAAGCAAAAAGGCTTTGCCTTATAAAAAGGGGTCACTGTAAGTATATGTCAGCATTTTTTAGTGAGAAGATAGGGAGAAAGAAAACAAAATGATTACCAGGAATGTGCACAGAAAACGTAACTTTCTACTTGATTCTGAAATAATTAGGAACTCAACTCTGAGCTAGAGGTTTACTTAAGCCTTGTAACACCTATGATCACACTGTCCCTAGTATTTTTATTCCTTCCATATACCCTTGGTTATAATAGAAGATCAATATACTCATTACTAAAAGGAGACAGGGAAGAAAAACTGTGAAGAAAGTTTCTTCATCTCCTTACTTGATAACCCATTTTTCTTTGCATTTATTTATTCTATTTTTACCCAAGTCTAGTTGATATACAATGTTGAAACAGCTTTAAGGTATACAACATAGTGATCTGACAATTCTAATGCTCACTACTGGTTAAGTGTAGCTGGCATCTATCACCATATGTTATTACAATAGTATTGACTATATTTCCTACATTGTGCTTTTCACCTCCGTGACTTATTTTATAACTGAAGTTTGTACCTCTTTTTTTTTTTTTTAAGATTTTATTTATTTATTTGTCAGAGAGAGAGAGAGCGAGCGAGAGAGCGAGCACAGGTAGACAGAGTGGCAGGCAGAGGGAGAAACAGGCTCCCTGCCGAGCAAGGAGCCCCATGTGGGACTCGATCCCAGGATGCTGGGATCATGACCCGAGCCGAAGGCAGCCGCTTAACCAACTGAGCCATCCAGGCATCCCAGGAAGTTTGTACCTCTTAATTGCCTTCATCTATTTTGCCCAACTCCCCATTCCCCTGACAAATGTTCATTTGTTCTCTAATAGTCTGGTTTTTTGCTTGTTAATTCATTTGTTTTGTTTTTTAGACTCAACATATAAGTGAAATCAAATGGTATGTGTGTTTCTCTGACTTATTTCACTTAGCATAATACCCTCTAGGTCCATCTGTGTTGCCACAAATGGGATGGTCTCATTTTTTTATGACCCAGTAATATAGCATTGTATATATATACACACCACATCTTTAACTATTCATTTATCAATGGACACTTAGGTTGTATCCATATCTTGGCTTATATATAATGCTACAATAAATACAGGGATGCATATATCTTTTCAAATTAGCTTTTCTTCGAATTTCGTCGCATTTCATTTTCTTTACCAAAAGACACAAGAAAAGATGCTCAACATCACTCATCATCAGGGAAATGCAAATCAAGCCACAATGAGATATCACCTCACACCTATCAGAAAGGAACAGAAGATGAATAACAGATTTTGGAGGGTCTCACATACCAATTTAATCTTTTCTTTTGTTATTAACAATCCTCTTCTGTTACTAGTCTTGGATTCCCAACCACATCTCTTATTCTGCCCCCTCTTCTGCTTTCTCCCTCTTATCTGTTTCAACTCCTCTTCTACTTTTCCCTTTCAAATCCAACCCTCACATTTGTTTTCATGCTGTCTTTAATGATCACATTCACTGCCCTATCTGTTAAAAAACATTTACACCAGTGGTTTTTGAGCGATGTAATACTTTTAACATAAAAAATGCAGATAATTAATGTTTTATACTAACTGAAGAAGATCCACAGAACTAGGGAGTTTAGAGCTCTTCTGCCTTGCCCACACCTCTCTACTAGACCTCCTTCAAAACTGACAATACAGAGAATCATTGTTTCTTTGTACACTACAAGCTTAATTTTAACAATCTATTACAAATGACGAATACTGAATACTAATAAAGCAATTATCTGCAAACTCTCAGCAATTCATTCTGATAGGACTGCAATAACTAAAACTTAGAGAAAGGCTTATGAACTTGGTCCATCCATTAAGTTCAGTATATTAGAATTATTTCTTTTAATTTCTTCCCTCTAGTTTATCTGTACAATTAAAACCTCTTTGAGGTTTTACTTGGATTTTTAAATATTAAAATACCCTAAGTACATAAAGAAAACAAATATTTAAGTTGGAGACTGCTAATCTTGTAACACTTGATAGAACTTTTCAAGGAACATCAGAAACTAGAACACAGTTGAGAAAAACTACAGAGTACAGAGGTAGGCTGCTATTTATCATGGTTATGTTTAGGTGTTACCTACATTAAAGGATGGAGAAGAAACTGAGAAACTGCCCATTTTATGGTTCAGACACTAGCATTCTTACCTATTATAGAAAGTCGCTTTTTCTTCTCTGCTCCAAATACTGTGTTATCTAAGTCTTCTAGTGATGGCAATGTTTCTAAATTAGTAGCCTACAAAGGAAAAAGGATGATTAATGCTATTCTTCCCCTTTGGGGCTTCAAACAGAATCCTTTCCCCTACCAAATACAACCCAGATATTCTGTATTATTTATAGGTCTTACCAAATCTGTTCTCTGAAATTTAAAATTCTAGCATAATTCTTCCTAAATTTTTAGTATTTCTATTAGTTCTAGATGTACAGTATATTATACTTATTTATAATTCTGGCTACATAGTTTTGAGGAGCAAGGATAAGCTATAGCAATTCAGTATGTAAGTTTACATTTCATTATACTTAAAAAGAATCAATGATTATAGAATGTAACTATGTTTCATATACTGACTTTCACTGGCATTAATGCTATAATCCTTACTGAAAGAAGTATCAATTCATACCTGTGCACTTCCGTTTATTACAAGTAATATCTTGAGGCTCTTCATATGAATACTACGATCCAGCAGTTCCACAGCTTTGTCCAAGTCATCTTGGGTAGTTAATGGAATTACCAACTAAACAAAAAGGAACATAATGTCACCATGTCAAGTCCTTTCAGGAGCATCTCTATTACCAAGGAATTACAAATGTCAAAATACCCTGGCTCTGTGAATTGTCAGTGTAATGAAATTCTGAATGAATAAATGTATTTAGATTTCACTCTTCCCATCCTAAATCCCACTAAAATCATAGACTGAATAAGGACAAAAAAAATTTTTTTGCTTTATTAATTAAATTCTTCTAGAAAACACACTTAAAGATTAATTTTTTAAGATATTCCCATAAGGCTGCAAAACATAAGGTATAGTATCTTTATTCCAAAACAGCATTAAAGAACACACAGGAAAAACTATATAAAATAAAAGAACTATCTTTCATCTGCACTGATTAAACTCACATTTTTCCCTATAGCAACTATGAATTTGCATTCTCAACTACAGTGCTTATCAACATCACAAATACAATGAACATCTATAGCAGATGGCGTGGAGGGGGCCGCTAGCAATATATCTGCAATCTACAGTCCACTTGGGGCTCTCATATCTGACCCTGGTGACTTGACCATTAAACTCTAAACAGATAAGCTAAATGGGTCAGCCGTCCAAAGTAAACGCTAAATATGGGTACGTGCTTTCACTAGTTCTCTAATGGGTCAGATGTTATAAAGGACAAAAGCAGAGGTGCCTGGGTGGCTCAGAGGTTTAAGCACCAGACTCCTGATTTCAGCTCAGGTAATGATCTCAGGGTCCTGGGATCAAGTCCCATGTCAAGTTCCACACTCAGCAGGGAATCTACTTGAAGATTCTCTTTCCCTCTCCCCCTCTTGCCCACCCCCTGTTCACATGCATACATATTCACTCTCTCTCTAAAATAAACAAATCTTAAAAATAAAGGACAAAAGCACCTGAGAAGTCTATGAAAAAAACATGCTTATACAACTTAAGAATTAAAACTTTAAAAAAAATGTAAACTTAGTTGCTAATGACAACTATCAATAATCTTCAACTGCATATTCCATCTCACTGAAGGATGGACAGAATGAAAACGAACATATGCCATACCTGCTGCCCAGCTCTATTTAAGTACAATATAGAAGCCTTTCACAAATGTAAAGGCCTAGTTAGTTTGGGTCCTTAATAGTATAAATTCCTTTAGGACAAGGAAACTAATAAGTGACACAGAACATGGCAAAGAGCAAACACTTGGTGAATACTGTTTAATGGATGTCATAAGGTAAAAGCTTCATCTGTAACCAAACCTATTAGCTGACACAGTATGCATTCTCTGCTGATTTCTTTATGGAAAATAGCCCTTGTTTTAATAAAGGCTGCCAAACACAAATAATGTGAATTCTATCATGCAATCCACTTAAATTTACTTAATGTGTACGTGAAATTATATTCCCAATTTCTTTTTGTAGCTACTTTAGTCATTTTGTACTATTCCAATTTACCCACTAACCAGGCCTTTTTTCCTCTTTGAGAATTTTTCTCAAATAGAAAATAATAGAGGGGTGCCTGGGTAGCTCAGTGGTTAAACCTCTGCCTTCGGCTCAGGTCATGATCTCGGGGTCCTAGGATCGAGTCCCGCACCGGGCTCTCTGCTGGGCAGGGAGCCTGCTTCCTCCTCTCTCTCTGCCTGCCTCTCTGCCTACTTGTGACCTCTCTCTGTCAAATAAATCAAATCTTAAAAAAAAAAAAAGAATAGAAATAATAATAAAAATATAATAATATATAATTAATAATAGAAAAAGAATATTAACTGTCTGGTATCACAGAGTAAACATAAAAGGAAAAAGAATATCCTTTCATTTTCCTATCAATTATGAACCATAATAATATACCCTGTTCCCATCTTTAGTATTCTTTTTAATTATATTTTAAGCACTAGAAAACATTTTAAAGCAATGAAGATTTTTTTCCAGTTTTTCATTTGAGGGGAAAACCCAACTATTTACTTTAACTACATATTCATTAATAATTAGATTGTTTACTTCTCCAAGATACTATTACTTTTGGGGTTAAAGACACTAGTTTAAATCACAGTAACATAAATGATTCTGTTCTTCTTCAGTTTGTTAATGTGATATCTGGGCAATTTGGAGGAATATGTGGATTGGTAGCTTGGACTACCACCTATGGTTCTGATGTGATCCCTTAGTTGTTCTAAGGGATATCATATATGTAATATGTATCAATATGTAATATCAATATTACAATGAGGACTAAGAGTTAAGAACTAGTCCCAGCTTGTCTAAATTATATTAAATAAGTCACACGTTTTCCTGCTTAGTGAATTCCCAGCCTCATTCTTGAAATCTATTTCCCTCTACCTTAACATTGATATATTGTCAGTTAATATAAATCCTTTCTGGAAACTAAAAATTGAGTCCCAAAAGCCACTAAATAGAACCTAAATTTGAAAGAAGTGACTTGTTTATGTGATTTTTACATAGTGAAACATGGTAATAGTCCATAAAGAGGTTTCCCTCAACTCTAACCACCTAGAATGGGAATGATCTTAGAAAATCCACTTACCTTGCCTGAACACCCTCACACCACACACACACTCACTCTCTCTCTCTCTCCCTTGACACTATTAAATAAAGAGAAGCCCAACTAACAAATCCAACAAATCCCAGCTTACATTTTCACACAGTTTCAATTCTGGCAAGCTACAAGTTTACAGAATAATGGTTCTTTTAGAACACAGGGATTTATGCTATACTAGAAAAAAACAGCTACAGAACTGGGCTAACAAGCAGTATAAATGAGTTTTTTGCTTGTTCAAAGGTCCACAAAACTAAGACTTTATAAGTCCCTCAGCGTTGAAGGACATGCATGGAGTTTGTCATGATTAACTCACAGAAGTCAGTCTCACAGAACCTCTTAATCACAAGAAATTTTAAACAACGTAATCTTACCCTAACGTCTCTTCTAAAACATTTCTGCCAAGAGGCCACCCATACAGAATGGCAGAACCACTGACCAGAAATCCTTCAGAAAGCACGAGAAAAAGAAACTGAAAATGAAGAAATTTTCCAATTTTTAGAAAATAGAAGAAGATTCCTCAAACTACAGATTAGTTAGCTTGATGTCAATCCTCAAGAAAACTCAAGAAAAAATTATTTGAAACAAACTGGAAGGAAAAAAAAGAAACAACAATTCTAGGAGCTAGAACAGATACAATTTGAACAAATTATATCAAACTAATTGCATTTTTCTTGATAAACATACTAGACTGGTAGATCAACACAATATTGTAGTCTTAATATATCTTGACATTTTAGAGTTTCCCATGATATAATTTTAGACCAAACAAAAAGAAAGATATAACCTGGTTCCCCTAAAATCATACCATGAAATAAAGGAATCAAATTCAAGCCTGCTTATACAGGAAAAGATTCTAGGAAACACTGATAGGGGAATGGGGAAGTCAGGGAAGGAGGCCCACATATGGTGTGTTATCCAGCAAGTTACCACTGTGGTTAAGTGGAACCCATCCATCCCCACCTCCTGCCCCATTCTTGAGATCATTCTCCCATCACCTCCCCAACACCCCAACATGTACTTCTGTGTAGACCCTACAGCTATACCTCTGAATAGCCTTCAGTTTCAGGGGCTGGCAATTGGAAATAAGGCCAGCACAACAGAAATAGTAAGTGCCAACATAGGGCCAGGCAACAAGAGGTGTTCATGGCTAACTGAAAACACGAAAAGTGTTTGAAAATTGAAATTTTAAGGTATTACTATAGTATGATACTCATCACTTTGTTCAAGGATATTGTTTGTTTGAATACAGATTTTTATTTTATCAAAATATTTTCTGCTTTCATCTGTAAGTGGTTTCTTTAGAAAACTAATTAGCATACTTTTGCTTTAAATAATAATTCATTTGAAAAGCTAATATTAGGGGCACCTGGGTGGCTCAGTGGGTTAAAGCCTCTGCCTTCAGTTTGAGTCATGATCCCAGGGTCCTGGGATCGAGCCCTGCATCGGGCTCTCTGCTCGGCGGGGTGCCTGCTTCCTCCTCTCACTCTCTGCCTGCCTCTCCACCTACTTGAGATCTCTGTCTGTCAAATAAATAAATAAAAATCTTTTTAAAAAATGCTAATATTAGAAAATATTTTATTTGCACAATTCTTGAACATTTGCAAAGCACTTTCACATGTTTTCTCAAGTTAATTTTTACTAAGCTCTCTACCATTACTCCATTCCCATTGGCACTTTTTCTATTCCTAAAACATAGTAGTCTTTTCCATCTTAGGATCTCTGTAGGCAATTTTCTCAGCTGCTCTTTCTACCAGGAATGTTCTTCCCCTCAAACTATTTGCAAGTTGGGCATTTCATACCTCAAGTCTCAGTAATTAAATATTACCACCTCAGTTCTTAGTACTATCTAAACAAAACACCTACTTGCCTTGCCTTTATTCTTTTTCACGTTCACAGTATTTTATGCATGTCCTTCAAAGAACCTCATATATTTGAAAAACTCATTATTTGTCTGCTTCTACCACAAGTCTATAAACTCCATGAAGGACTGCAATTCATAAACCACAGTATTATGCCTGCCAAACTCAACAAGTATTTTCTGAGGAAAACAACAAATTAACCAATCAACCAAATTGGGTCCCTGAAAATTTTAAGATTCAAGATCTTGAGATCTCATAGGGTCTGAAAGAAACCTCAGAGATTACCTAATCCAATCTGAGTTTTATAGAAAGTACAAAAGCGGATTTTCCAGAACACAGAGCTCCTCAATGCCAGAGCAAGCCCTTAAGATCACATGTAATGACTCACAAACATAAACATAATGATCTAATCATGTCCTAACTAACACAAAAATAATCCTTTTAAAGTTTTAACTAATCTGACTACTAAAGCTCTATTGTCTCTATAGCCAAGTGTAAAGTATGAGAAAAAAGTTCACCAAAAAGTACACACAGTGATAATAAAACACAGATAAGCAGCAAACTTTTTTTTTTTTTTAAGATTTTAATTATTTATTGAGAGAGAGAGAAACTCGGGGAGGAGCAGAGAGAGAGTAAGAGACTCTCTAGCAGACTCCCCACCAAAGAGAGAGCCAGACTTGGGGCTTGATCTCACAATCCTGAAATCACAACCTGAGCCAAAATCAAGAGTTGGACACTTAACTGAGCTGCCCAGCTGCCCCGGCAGCAAACTTCTAAATAATATGTATGTTTCCTGCTTCAATATATTCTCATTCAATTATTTGCACAGTAGCATCTTTAAATGCCTTACACAATGTAAAAAAAAACACAAACATTTTAATTAGTTAAAATTTATAAATTTACTTATTTTATTTCTCTAACATACCACAACCTTATCAGTCCCTAAATAAATATTCCTAAAACAGTCTCTTAGGGGCACCTGGGTGGCTCAGAGGGTTAAAGCCTCTGCCTTTAGCTCGGGTCATGATCCCAGGGTTCTGGGATGGAGCTGCATCAGGCTCTCTGCTCAGCGGGAAGCCTGCTTCCTCCTCTCTGCCTACTTGTGATCTCTATCTGTCAGATAAATAAATAAATAATCTTAAAAAAAAAAAAAAAGTCTCTTAAATGAACATACTACTTTCCAAAATAAGAGCAACTGAAAGTTAAACTGTACAAGTTTACCTCATTATTGGTATAATGGAGATCCATAGGCTGTCCAAAGGCAATTTTAGCTTTAGATCTCAGATCTTCCAGTTTAACTGGTCTGGGGAACTGAAGGATTCTATACAGACAGAATTTTAAGATAATTAATTTTCTTAGGCATAGTTAAGTAAAATATTTAAAAGTTATCTCTTTGGCAGAGAAATACAAAATGAAGTCTGAAACTGCTTTATGAATATTAAAAAGCAATTGTAAAATGTTCACTGAAGAACGTGATTAAAATTAAACTATGTGACTTCTATATAATGGAATACAATGAAATGGTTAAAAAGAATGAAGTTTTTCCTTAGGGATTTAAATTTTGATTTCTGTATCCTTATCAACTCAACATTATTGATCACCTATATATCATGTAAGTATATACCCCAAATAAGCATTTAAAAATTAAAAATTTTCAATTCTAATATTTCCTTCCAATGTAGTAAAGGACTGGCCTGTACTGCCCATGGGGGGCATGCAGCTAAGCTTGGAGATTTCTACACCAGACTGTAAACTCTGTAAGGGGGAAGGACCATGTCTGTTTTAGTCTTTATTCCTTCACGGTCCAGTACTTACAATACTTAATAAACAGTGCTCAGTAAATGGAAAAGAACTGAGGAAATATCCATAAAAGAACAATAAATAGGGGAAAAGTAGATTGGACAACAGAATCGAATATCTGGTATAACCCATTTTTGTAGACATCTCTGTGTAAAGCACATTTACATCTTCAGGTTATAGGACTTATGAGCCTTTTTAAAGTCCTTAAAATGGATAGGTCTTTCATTAACAATTTTAATGAGACACTAATAACAGAAATGAAATCCCATCTTCTTTAACTCCTACTAGACCTTGTTAGCAATTTTGTTGTCAATTACCACCACTGCCCACCACCACTACACTGAGATAGAGATACCCAGTAGAAGGCTAGGCTTATACCTTTGCTGATTAATTTAGAGCCACCATTCCAACTCATCTTTCTCAAAGTTACTAATTAAATACACATCATATGATTGAGGTCTCTCAAACAAAATTATGAATGTTAACTCCATGTACATAAATTCTATACAATATCTGAAGGGATTATACAAGTACAATGAGGAGAAATATATTTAATTTCCCCCGAGTAAAAATAAAAGGAATGGTAATATTTAAAGGCTGCATTATACAATGACCTTTTTTATTTCTTAAAATAAAAACATTAATCATTTCTAATGTTTAACCTAAATTCTGAGAGATTCTATTTTAAGTCTAAGTGCATGTTATACGTTATCAAGGACTATTCCACTCTCAATTTGTAAGCCAAGAACCTCCACTAAAGTCCAGAAAAAAACCCGCTAATGGCTTTAATTATGACTCATTTGATTAAATCAATAAACTAAGATGTAATGTTTCTTTCCTTACCTTTTTTCCCCTCTATGTTCAAATTTGACTCGAACATCATTCTGTAATGAAACGATAAATCATTTTGGAGATCAGATAATATTTCTAGAATTTCTAGGTCATTTTTTTTCTTAGTCACCCCTTTCCCAACCCCCTGCCTTGGTCACTCATTTAAAATAGAGGCGGGGGTTGGGACGTCTGAGTGGCTCAGTTGGTTAAGCAGCTGCCTTCGGCTCAGGTCATGATCCCGGCGTCCTGGGATCGAGTCTCACATTGGGCTCCTTGCTCGGCGGGGAGCCTGCTTCTCCCTCTGCCTCTGCCTGCCACTCTGTCTGCCTGTGCTCGCTCTCTCTCTCCCTCTCTCTCTGACAAATAAATAAAATAAATTAAAATAAATAAATAAATAAATAAAATAAAATAGAGGCGGGAGAAAGAATGTTTCATTTTCAGTGTGAACTCCAATTAACTGATGGTGTCCACAAAAGAGCCAACCTGAGAATTGTGCTGTTGAATCTGGGCTGAAAGCAAAGAACACCACAATCTCTTAGTGTTAGCAACCAAGGGTATGAGACACTTGCTAGTCTGTTAAAGGGAAATATAGAATACTATATTCCCACTTTTTGTGTTGAACATCCCAAACAAATTTTATTTATAAAAATCAAAATAATGCTCATTTACAAATATAATACACTATTTTAAAATAAAAACAATTTGCTTATCTTAAATGCTTCAAGAATGGATGAAATATCACCACTAGAGAGCAATTACCACATTAAATGAAACTCTAGCATACCCATTGGGAAAAAAATGTATGACAAACAACAAAATATTTGATTTAAAAGTGTAAAAGAGAAGACACTTTAACAAACCCTAAGACCAGCATATGCAAGACAACTCATTTAACAACAACATGTACTGATTAAAATATTAAAACAAATACCTGCTTTTTTGGTGATGAAGCTTTTGTTTTTCTGGTTTCCTGTAAAGATAATGCTGGTCGACTGGCTTTATGAAGAACAGCCAAATCTTGCATGATTGAGTTCAAAGCTTGCTGATCATCTGAGTATTTTCAAAATAATATATACACAGAATTGTAATTTCAATATTTATTTATCATAGATATCAAACACAAAATTGATCATGAAATTTAATCCAAAATGCATTAATTTAACACAAAAAATGCGTCTAGGACATTATCAATGCCTACACTGATATTTTGGTGAAATAAAATTTTAATTATTTAAAAACTGAGGACAAATAACATTAAAACTGCCCTAGACTCAAGCACTAGCATCACACTAGGTGTGACATTTACAGGCAAGATAAAGCCATTCTGATTCTTCTAACAATGTAACATCCTAGTATAGTGTCAAAACAGTCCCATCATAACAAATTACTTTCTATGACTCCTAAATAAAACATCAGTAGAACACCTAAAATTTTAATTAAAGCAAGTTGGGTGGGGGAAAAATAAAAGACTTTCATCATTATTTGGCATTTATGTTCAAAGTACAAATTCCTTTTAGAGTTTTTCATCAGTACTTCAAGGGAGAAACAAAAAGCTTTATCTGTGGATAATGACCTAACGATATTTGGAAGTGTTTTCCTGAATTTCCTCACCATGAAGTTCAACAAGACTACAAACATTTAACAGACTATTTAATGATCTCAGCCATTAACAACCTAAATGGTAATAATGTAAGAAAAATGCATTCCTTAGAAAAAATGTGGTGAATCCTTAAGTGGTGAACCCCTAAAACGGAGTGAAAGGATCATGAACCATGAACTTTTAATTTCTTCCAAATATATCAATTTATTTCTAAGACTATAAGCATGAATCTCCTAGTAATAACACTTACATGCACTCTGGAAAAGTTCATGCCTGGCTTAAATCTCTTATCACATTTATATATACTAATTTCCTTGTTTAAAAAAACGAGTACCGGGGGCACCTGGGTGGCTCAGTGGGTTAAAGCCTCTGCCTTCAGCTCAGGTCATGATCCCAGGGTTCTGGGATTGAGCCCCACATTGGGCTCTCTGCTCAGCAGGGAGCCTGCTTCCTCCTCTCTCTCTGCCTGCCTCTCTGCCTACTTGTGATCTGTCTGACAAATAAATAAATAAATCTTTAGGGGCACCTGGGTGGCTCAGTGGGTTAAAGCCCCTGCTTTCGGCTCAGGTCATGAACCCAGGGTCCTGGGATCGAGCCCCACATCGGGCTCTCTGCTCCACGGAGAGCCTGCTTCCTCCTCTCTCTCTCTGCCTGCCTCTTTTGCCTACTTGCGATCTCTGTCTGTCAAATAAATAAATAAAATCTTAAAAAAAAAAAAAA
>PISX010017981.1:0-42007 GCA_004024625.1 Mellivora capensis | reverse complement strand
CTGTGTTTGTAGAAAGGAAGGCCGTGTCTAGTTTCAGAGTGAGGCAGAGCAGAGACCACATCACCGGCATAGAGAACAGCTGTGAGATGGTGGGGCTGGGGAAAAGTGGTGAGGAAGCCTGGCATAGCCACAACCAGGAGGATGTCAGCTCCATTTGCAGATTCTCAGAACCTATGAAGGAGCACTTTGTGTCGTTATACATAATGGAGACCCAGATGATAATTATTTAGGTATTAGAAGTAGGGAAAATTCAAGAAGCTAGTGGGCTCTTGTGTTATGTCTATAATAACATGAATTTAATTCTCAAATTGTGGACTATATTACCTGGAGTGAAAGAAAAAGGTGGCATCAGAAAGAGTATAGAAATAGTATAGGAACTGTATAGAAAATTGAGCTCCAATCTCATTTATGACCATTGCATATCCTCTGTGGAAGAAAGCTTGAGCATCATTGGTGTATCTGCTCCCCAGAAATACACTTATTAACATAGAGCAACAGTCACTTGTCAATATTGTCTATTGACAAGCCACAGATTGTCCTCTGTCTAATAGAATCCTAGATTACATTTCTCATTAGCTATTGCCAGATGGAGATGTTTTTATTTTCAACCCAAGGGTATTGTCCTTGTAAATACTGCTTCCATTCACCCTGTATGGTCATAATTATATGATTAATCACATGATTGTTTTTCAAAAACACACATTGTGTAAGAATAATTTTGGTTATTACAGTATTTTTCTATACATTTTTCTATTTTCTTCCCAGAGTTTTTCCTCCACTAATGAAATTCTATTCATTTTATTTCAGGTACATCAGTAAGTTGTGCTTCTTTGTGTTCTATGATTACATTTATCAGGTTAAGATACATTTCTAAATTCAGTTTGGCTTATATTTTATAATACATGGTGTCTTCCTTTGGTTTCCTAACCACACAGAACACCAAATGGACTTTTATTTATTTACCTTTTAAAAAATATGTATTTATTTGAGAGAGAGAGAGCAAGAGAGCATACAAAGGGGAGGGAGGGACAGAGGGAGAGGGAGAAACAGACTCCTCACTGAGCAGGGAGCCCTACTCCATTCCAGGACCTTGAGATCATGATCTGAGTCGAAGCCTAAGCCACCCAGGTACCCCAAATGGATTTTTAATTCATGCTTATGGAGTTATTGACCCAAACCATTACTGACCTTTGGGTAACATTAACGAGGTATGGAGAATTTATGAGAAAAAATTTGAAATTTCAGTCATATATGAGTAAGCTCTCTTTGACCTATGTGTGAAATCCTTCCTTAGCTTTAGCTTTGCCTTAAACATCCCAGTATCTTTTTAAATTCCAAGTTGGATTCTTAAAATTCATCAACTAGTACTTGGTCTGCTATGCCAGCAACAATAATGGCCACTTAAAGGTGTCCACATCCTAATCCCTAGAATCTGTGAGTATGTCAAGTTACATAGCAAGGGAGAATTAAGGTTGCAAATGGAATTAGTTGCTAATCAGCTGGATTTAAAATAGGGAGATTATCCTGGATTATCTGGGTGGGCCCAATGTGATCACAAGGGTCCTTAAAAACTGAAGAAAGAAGCAGAAGAGTCAGAGGGAAATGTAATTAGAGACCAAAGGCAGAGGGAGATGTGAATGAAGTTGGCTTTGAAGACGCAGGAAGAGGGCCATGAGCCAAGGAATGTGGGTGGCCTCTAAAACCTGAAAGAAGCTACGTAAAGGATTTGGGATTCACCTCTTGAGCTTTCAGGAAGGAAAACAGACCTGCCCATACTTTGATTTTAGCTTCTGAGCTCCAGAATGGTTTCATCTCAGATAAATTTAGATAGTATGTGGTTTTTGAACAATTATTAATTAGTCTATTTCATCTATATTATTTCATCAAATTTATGTGCATAGACATCTGTGTCGTGTCCCCTCACTTTTCTTTCAGTTCGGCTGAGTCTGCTGTGACAGCCCCTCTTTCATTCCTGCTCTCCAAGTCTTTGAAGTCCTGTTTGGATCTGAGCTGTGAGTGTACCATATTTGATGTGCAAGTCTGGTACCTGAGCAATGACTGAACTTTTAGTTGACTTCTCAGAGTGTTTCCTGGGGCATCTGGGGTCAGCCCCATGCATGCCCAGATAGGGGGTGAGACCAGGAGTGCACAGCCAACTCTGGAAGATGGCTTCCTTGAGATCCTCCCTTTCTGTGTTTTCCCCATGACTTTCCATGTCTCCCCTTTTAAGTCCTGCTGCCAGAAATCTGAAATCTGATTTACTCTATTCTGCCAGTATTTCTCACGGCTCCGCCAGTGTTTGTAGCTTGGAGGTTCAAAGAGAGAGAGAGGGAGACAAACAGTGAGACTTTACTTCTGCCTCCCCACTCTCTTAGGTCTTAGTACCATAGCTCTTCCAAGCAGGGAAGTGGGGGTTCCTCCTTCAGAATTTTAGACCCCCGTGGACCTTCCTGCTCTGTGCTGGCAAGTGACCCCTCAACCACTCCTCAAGCCTAGACTAGGGAGGTTTGCCTGGAATTTTCTTTGTTCACTAATGCTCACCTCTGGGTGTAGGCACTTTGGCAGTTAGGCCAGGGGACAGCAGGGGTACAGAAAGGTAAATACACTGTTGTTTCCATGGTGTTCCAGATCCCGTCCTCCTTCCTAGCCCACCTGTTTCATGAATTACCTTTCAGTTTCTAGCTACATTCTGTGGGACAAAGGGAACAGAAGGCTGATTCTGTCTTCCTCCCAACTGGAACCGGATAGAAAATGCATATTAGATCGGAAGGCAGTGCATGTTGAAGGGATGAACCTTTGCAGTCATAGCCTTGGTGGAGGAAAGGGGTGCCCTGGTGGGACGGTGTGGATGAGTGGTCATGAGAAGGGGTCTTCTCATAAGGTCACCCAGGCTGTCTCGGCTCCCGACACATCACCCCCCGCCCCTACCCTTCCTTGAAGGCTGTAGGACACCATACACGGGAAGCCTCAGGGTCGCAGGAATGTAAGCTGAGCATCCCAGATTCCACCCCAGGGCTCACTTCCCTCTGCCCCCCCCACCCCACCATTGTCTTCTGATAATTTCATTTATTAACACTTTCTCACCATCATTTTCATGTGACATCTGGGGAAACTTAAAGACCATTACATATAAAATTTCTTGAATAAAGTACAAAGATCCTTATATTTTTTAAAGCTTAACGTTAAGCTGTTTAAATTTTTTGTTTTGTTTTGTTTTTTGCTTTTTTTTTGTTTTTGGTTTTGGTTTTTCCAACCTCACCGTCAACAAATTCAGGAACGTGTTGGAACGGTGAGAGTTCACACTGCTCTAAAGCCCACAGAAGGATGATCACATGTAATTTGCTGGAATCCTCCTTGAGTTTATGTCACTAGTAAATCTCCTGTAAGCAGTTTAGTTGTTCACACACTGAAAAGTATGTGGATTAGGGAGAGTAAAAGACTGTGTGGGAATTTATACGGATCAGGAACGCTGGCTGGCCCTTGTTAAATTCAATTTTCTCTTCTTCATGATCAGCTTAGAACCAGAATATTATTGCTGAAACGGGCTATTATCGCTGAAATTAGACCATTAGTCTAACTTATAAAACAAAAAACAAAATTAAATGACTTGCCCAGGTCTCCCGGCTGGTGAAGCCCAGAGTAGGTACAGGCTACCGGTCTTCTGACTTGCAGCCTGTTGTAGTTTGTGAAGCGATATTAAAGCATTTGCCAGTAGTGGGAATGGAGTTCAGGGTGCCAGTGGTCCCCGGTTGTAACAGGCACGTGGGGCGTTTGGCTCCTTTGAAGCTCACATCCTGGCTTCCCTTCTTGTTTGGGGTGGTTATGTTCTTTTGTGTGTTCGTATAGGAATTCAGCTCAAAGAACAGGAGAGGGCTAAAGATCAGGGGGTGTGTGACTCTGTCCTTTGGGCACTCAGCAGGACACTGTCACAGACTTCTGCAGTTCGTGCATTGTCAGTCATCCACAACCACAGTGAAGAAGGCAGACCTTCACGGAGAGCGTGGGGGTGCCAGGCCCTGGACGGGTCGCTGGTGAGAAAAAGGCCAGGTATGGTGCCTGCCCTCCTGAGAGCCCTGTAGTCGGGTCTGTTAGCAGAACTGTTTCCTGAGCTGAAGAATACGTAACTGGAGGTTGGCCTCTTCTCCCCCCTCTCCCGTTCCTCTATTTTGTATTCATTATTCTTTCTAAAGGTGAGATAGGCATGGGAGAACTATTTAATCTTCCTTGCCTTTTGGAAGGCCCTTTGGCACCCTCGGTGAATCAAGAACCAGTGGTGTAGGCGGACGGGTCATGAATGCTGCCTCATGAAAGGGGAAATCACAGCTTTCTCTGGTTTCCTCATGACTCCAGCAGCCTCAGACCTCAGAATGCTCTGAAGTATCCGCGTTCTTATCCTCATCCCTGCCAGCATGTAAAGGTGCTGGATGTTCCAACTCGTCCCCGGCGCTGCCTTCTCGCCACCTGCTCTGACCTGGGGCGGTTGGGCCATGTTCTCTGATTCATCACTGCTTGTCAGTCCTGCTATCACGGCCGGACTCATCTGTTACGTAGAACAAGTCATCAACATACATCTGTACTACTGCTGAGTAAATTATATACCAAACATAGAATTAAAGAAAAAGAAAAGAGAGAAATTTGTTGCAACGTGGGTAGTGAAGGGATGGATCCTGGTGTGACTACAGCTAGTTTTGCTGTGCTGCGCACCTTCATTTTGCTGTCAGCATCCAGTATCCTCGAGGCGGTGATAGCTAATGGGGTCAAAGCAGCACAGAGACTCCTAGGGATTCTGTTTCAGTGACTTGATGTCTTCGGCATCCTTAGTGTTTTATGAGTTCAAGGCTTTAAACCAATACCTGAGAGAATGTGGCAACTCTTGTCACATCATATATAACACAGTATGTTAATTTGGAAGTAATGTAATGGATGATTGTGGTGACTCATTGGCTTCTGCGATCAAGGTTACAAGTGTCTTTCTGTTACTAGTCTCTGCAGGGTTTTGCTAAGATCGGAAGCTCACCCACCTCACCTGCTGGCCTTCAGGTCCACTCTGCATTCCCTGAGGAGGGATCCACGAGACTACACGATACTGCCTCACATCAGAGGAGACTTAGAGGGCTCTTCCAAGGAGTTTTAGTGAGAATTGATTGAGGCGGAACACCTAGATCCCTTCAGGACTTAGAGATCCAAGCCTGGAACGTTTTGAGGGATTTCTGGACCTGTGTGCTGGTTCTGTGCAGACTCTGAGCCTGTACGTGAGAGTCAGCCTGAAGCCACTGGCATATATACCCTCAAGTATCAGGAGAAAGCGCTGGTAGGAATAATGGTCTGTGAGAGGCCAGATGCCATGGACCAAACCATAACAATAAAAAATTATCACAGCTAACATTTATTAACTGTTTTACTTGTCATATCTGTTTACTCGTAATAACACCACTTAGAGACACTAATTATTTTCCCCATTTTACAGATGAGGCAACAAAAATATTGTTAATTGTCCAAGGTCTTACAGAGAGAGAATGGACGCTTTCTTCGTGCCAAATGCAGACGGTTGAATGGCTTAAGGTAGAAAAAGAGGACATTCCTGTTTGAACACATCATGTTCTTGCTACGACAACAATATTCAATCACAGCGTTAGATCTGGAAGATGTCCTTTAATGTGGTGGTAGGTAATCAGAAACCTCAACACACTCATATGCCTAAGATCAGACAGTTAATAAATAGCAGAGCTGAGAGCGAAACTCAAGTCTTTTGATAAACATGGCAAAGTCCTTCCATTAACTTTTTGATTGCGGAATTCGGGATGACACAGGGGGAATTCAGGGCCTGCAATTGTGCAATAACCAGGATTCTTCTGCCATCTAGTGGCACGATTGGGTAATATATTTTTTATTAAAAAATTTTTTTATTAACATATAACATATTACTAGCCCCAGGCGTACATGTCTGTGAATCGCCAGGTTTACACACTTCACAGCACTCACCATAGCACATACCTTCCCCAGTGTCCATTACCCCACCACCCACTCTCTCTCCCTCTCCCCCTCCCCCTGGCAGCCCTCAGTTTGTTTTGTGAGATGAGGAGTCTCTTATGGTTTGTCTCCCTCCTGATCCCATCTGGTTTTATTTGGGTAATATTTTTTAAAAGTTTCAGAACCTGGGCTTGGAGCCGCACCACCAGCACACACAGTAAACAGCTGTCAGAGACGCAAGGAGGAAAAGGAATTGGAGAGGTTATTTAGTGTGCTGGCAATATTTTGCAGATGGGACTGGGTGGGGGCGGATTGAGGAGTTTATTTTATGTATATATATATAAAACTCTGGTCTCTAGTTTTGTTCAGCTCAGTGCTCTTTTCCTCTGGTACTCCACTGATGGGAAACAAAAGTTCCTTTCGATTCAGACTCCAAAATCAATGTATTTGCCTGAAGGCACAGGTGGTATCACTCAACTTTTTATTTTGACAGATAGTTCTTAGTTATAGTCATGGAAGGGAACACTAGTATGTATAACATGGACATATATCTATGTCTCCATATCTATATATTTTACGACTATGTCTCTACCTTGATTTACAACTGCCAAATGCAGTCTTTTTTTTTTTTTTAAACTTACACTAGAATAAATTTCTACTTCTTAGGCATTTGATAACTTATGATAGCCTTCAAATACACTGGCTTTCAATAGACTGCTGGTCAGTATTTTTTTTTAAAGTTAATGAGATTAGGGGTGGCTGGGTGGCTCAGTCGGTTAAGCGTTTGACTCTTGATTTCAGCTCTGTTCATGATCTCAGGATTTTGAGATCAAGCCCCACATCAGGTTCCATGCTCAGTGGGGAGTCTGCTTGAGATTCTCTCTCCCCCTCCTTCTGTCCCACCCCCCCATAAACAAATAAATAAATATTTTTTAAAATGTTGATGAGATTAAAAAAGCTAATAGAGTATACATAATAGAATACATAGTATACCTTATGCCACTATAGTCTTAGCAGTAGAGGAATTTTAATAGATTTCTATTTCTACTTCTGATAAATTTGTTTTGTATATCAGGGACCATACAAGATTTAAAATATTCTGTAAGAACTTGTTTGTTGAATCTATGCATGAAATAGACAGTAACTTAAAATGGTGGCTTCTTCTCTCTTTGTCATGTTTGCTAGTTTGTTTCCTCAATTCTTTTACCTAAAACAATGTACTGAATATCTGGGAGGGTAAGAACTGTTTTCATTTGGTGGTGGTGTTTTTGAAAAATAGCTTGGGGGCTGAGACAAACAGACTTCTATCAGGAAAAAAAAAAATAGTTCTTGTCTTTTTTTGGAGGATCTCAACCATAGGGAAGATTTTAAAGATTTTTCTTATTTTTACCTCTTTTCTATATGTCCTAGATACAATTCTCTAATAGATGGGAACTATCACCAAGTGTCTTATCAGTTGTTATAATTTTCAATTTTGCAAAATGCTGGACACATTTTAAAAATTCTGCCATATTGGGAACCTGGGTGGCTCAGTTGGTTAAGCAGCTGCCTTCGACTTAGGTCATGATCCTGGAGTCCCGGGATTGAGTCCCACATTGGGCTCCCTGCTTGGTGCGGAGTCTGCTTCTCCCTCTGACCTTCCCTCTCTCATGCTCTCTCTCTCTCTGTCTCACTCTCTCTCTCATTCTCTCTCAAATAAATAAATGCGGTCTTTAAAAAAAATTCTGCCATATCTTTAGCAATTCTGTGGCAGTACCAGGAAGGAAAGAAGGAAGTAAGAGAGGAAGGAAACTTTAAAATCTTCAGACCCAGACAAAAATATACGAAATGAAGCTGGCTATTAGAATATATGGGTAGACAATGCTTTCCTGATCAAACCATGAAAAATTTCTTCTATTATAACTTTGGCATAATTTAAAGAAGTTGCCAAGCCTAGTGGACAGAGGCAATGAGGTACACACACACACACACACACACACACACACACACACACACAAATGTATATATACAAGTTGAGGCCATGGCTCTGACGTCAGCCTGCCCAGCTCGGAATCCCAGCTCCACCGCCGTTTACTGATGGGTAACCTTCAGCCAGTCACTTATTGTCCTATGTTGTCAATTTTCTGCTTTATCACATTGGCATAATTACCGTAGCTATTTCATAGAGCTTTGTGTATGTGTGCTGGAATGAGGTAGTGCAGTTAAAATTGTTTAGAACAATGCTTGGCACACAGTCCACACTAATTTTCAGCTGTTAAAATAATCGTTATTAATGGCTCCAGTTAGCGATCTTGACGGGATTAAAGTCTAGTCGTAACTCAGTGGAATCATGAGTCTGATAACATTTCTCGTGAGCCAGTCTCTGTTTTAACCACATAGAACTAATTCTGTTCCTTGGAGAGTAGCTCTTCAATGTATTGAACAGATCAGGGTCTCTTCTGAGTCTGTTAAATCTGGCTCTGCTCAGTTCAATGTGGGGCTTAGGACATTGAGGCAGGATTCAAACGTGGGGAGCCATTATCACTTTTCTTTCTCAATAGTTGTTGGAGTCGGTTGGTATATTACAAGTGTAAACGACAACATGGGCTACTCTTCAAGATCATATAGAAGATGCAAAATTTGGCCTGCTCCTGGGTTTACTGCTCCCTGGGCAGGAGACCCCAGGTGCACCTGGTCTCTGAGAGTGGTATCTTTATGACAGACCGGGCCTGTGCCAAGGAGCATGGGTACTGGAGCCCTAAATGATGTACAGCGGAGAATGTTTTTGGACACCATATAATCTCCTCATTTCCCTCAGCTAGTATCACAGACTGTGGGGGAGGTCTTGGAAAGAATGTGGACAGTGTGGAGCTGGACAAGACCTCAATTGTAGGAATGATGAAGTCCTCAGGCCTTAATTCTTTCTTTTTTTTTTTTTTAAGATTTTATTTATTTATTTGACACAGAGAGAGAGAACACAAGTAGGCAGAGAGGCAGGCAGAGAGGGCGGGGGGAAGCAGGCTCCCTGATGAGCAGAGAGCCCGAGAGGGGCTCAATCCGAGACCCTGAGATCATGACCTGAGTTGAAGGCAGGGGGTTAACCCACTGAGCCACCCAGGTGCCCCATCAGGCCTTAACTCTATATCTGACTTGGGATCTTTTTCTCTTGTTGGGTCTCAAGTGCCAAAGCCTAGTTAATGATGTTAATCATACCCTTCAGTTAACGCACGTTATCATCTTTGGGTCACGGAAGGCTCATCTCTTGTCTAATTTACCCCCATTCCTCATACCCCATTTCCCTCTGCCTATGCGTGTATGTATTTTTAATTGACGTAGATGGTCATGTATAAAAATGTCATGTGCTTTGTATTTTTTTTTGCCAGCACTGTGATTTTAAGACCCATCCATGTTGCTATACATACATTGTTTGCTGTGTTTAACGTGTGTAATTTCCCATCGTGTGCATTCTTAATATTCTACCTGTTTATTCTTCTAGGCTAGGGCTGGAGGTCCAGTTTTCATTTGACTCTCTGCCTGCGCGAACAGTGTTACAGAGGCACTCTCCGGCTTATTCTCCCGTGGACCCTGCGAAAACTTGGTATGTTTTATGTATCTCCAGGCGCAGAACGTGCAGGGTTTACGTGTATGTGAAATTGACTAAGAGCCTCTAGATTCCTCCCAGAACACACAGACCAGCCTGCTCTCCAGCCAGCAGTGCATGAGGGGGCCTTTGTCCTCAGATCTCCATCAACCCGGGATTTACACAGCTTTGTAATTTCACTCAGTCTCACAGACATAAAATGATATCTCATGGTTGTTTTAATTAGCATTTCTCTGATAATTAATGAGTTTGATTATCTCTTTCTATGCTCTTAAGTCTTTTGGATTTCCTCATCTGTAAATTGCATTTTTTTAAAAATTAATAGGCTTTATTTTTTTAAAACAGTTTTAGATTTAGAGAAAAGCCGAGCCCATAGTGCAGTTCCCACACTTTCTCTCTCACTCCCACAGTTTTCCCTATTAACATCTTACATTTGAATAATATATTTGTTATAATTAATGAATGATAGTTTATTTAGATTTCCTTAGTTTTTACCTCATACACTGTCTTGGTCCAGGATCCCAAGCAGGTATCACATTTTATTTAGTCTTTGGGGCTCCTTGGGCTCCTCTCAGAGTGATGGTTTCTCAGACTTTTCTTGTTTTTGATGAACTTGACAGAGGTTTGAGGAATACTGGCCCAGGTATTTTATAGAATGTCCCTCTCTTGGAATTTGTCTCATGTTTTTCTCATTAATAAACTGAGTTTACAGTTTTTTAGGAGGGAGGCCACAGAAGTCAAGTTTCATTTTCATTCCATCATATCAAGGGTATACTCTATCAGCATGATTTATGATTATTGATGTTGATTTTGATTAGTCGGCCAAAGCAGTGTTTTTCAGGTTTCTCTCTTGTAAAATCTCTTTTCTCCCCCCTTTTTAAATATAAATAATTCTTTGGAAGAAAGTCGCTATGCAACGTCCATGCAGAAGGCGTGGGGACTTATGGTCCCTTTTTTTAGGGGGAAAATGTTCACATACTTTATTTGTAATGCTTTTGCAGGGAAGTTTTATCTCTTCTCTCTCATTTATTAATTTACACATCATTTATTTATATTAGTGTGGACTAACTCATGGACATTTATTTATACTTTGGGTTATAATTCAATACTACTGTATATATTTTGTTTCAGCTTTGACCACTGGGAGCTCTGTATTTTGCCTCCTTTGTCCCACTGACTTACCCCAGTCTTCGTGGTTTTTTTTTTCCCCCTCTTTTGAGCACTTCCATTCTTCCTGATACTACAGTATACTCTAGGCTCATTCTGAATATTAACAGTCATTTCTCCAAGGATCCTTAACTCCTTTTGTTGGCGAGAATGGTATTAGAAACTAGGGTCAGAATGCTAGGTATGTGCATGGCTTCTGGATTAGCCTTTCTTTCAGGCCTTCTCTGTGGACAGAGCAAGCATACGTGTGTGTACGAAACCCAGTGTATATACACACATTCATAAATATTTCTGTATGTAATCATTTGTAGCTACCTTAAGTTAAACATGGGTTCTTACTGATGTCTCCGACTCTACTCCATTCCCACCTGGATCATTTCAGCCTCCTTGCCTCTCTTACTTGTAAATGTCCGTTCCAATAGCGAGAAACTTGGCTCCTAGTATCTTCCGTCCACTTACTAATAATTCAGTCCCAGTGCACATGGTAGCAGTATCAGAATTGTTAACAAGTACCTCCCCGGGAAATAACTTTACCAACTGGAGTGCAGGGCTTATGCATTATTCCTTTTGTCCTTCGTCTTAACAGACTTCATTTGTCTCTGCAGTTGTGTGGGTCGACACCATTTCCCCTAACCCTTCTGCTGAAGTTGTTTTGTACATTTATAATACAGTTAAATTCTCTCGTCATAGTCTACATTCTTTCCTGTGATCTTTGACCTCATATATGATGTTTTTGAAGTTGCATACGCTAAGGTTCAGCATTTGGGTTGTACAGTTCTGTGGGTTTTGACAAATGCGTAATGTCCTTTGTCCACCGTCACAGAATCGTGCAGAATAGCTTCACTACCCTAAAAATCCTCTGTGGTTCCCCTGGTCATTTGATGGTGCATTTTATTTTATTTTCTTTGTGGATTTTCTTTTATTTTCTAAATTTTAATGCCCTGTCAGTTTTAGAATTGCAAATCCGGGGACGCCTGGGTGGCTCAGTTGGTTAAGCGGCTGCCTTCAGCTCAGGTCATGATCCCAGCGTCCTGGGATCGAGTCCTGCATCGGCAGGGAGCCTGCTTCTCCCTCTGCCTCTGCCTGCCACTCTTGTCTGCCTGTGCTCGCTCTCTGCCTCTCTCTCTCTCTCTGACAAATAAATAAATAAAATCTTTAAAAAATATATTAGAATTGCAAATCCATCACTATTTTGCTTAAGATTTGTCCTTTTTTGAATCTTTTCGAAGTAGGTTGTTCCTGACCCCATGTTATGAATATGTTTACTTACATTCTTCCCTATTAATTCCAGAGTATTCTAAGCTTACCTTAAAGAGTTTAGTCCCTTTGTATCTTCACATATGCTATTTGATAACATTCCAATTTAATTTTTCTACACGTTGAAGAAAAATGTCACAATATCTACAAAACAATCCAACCTTTTCACAGTGATTTATGATGCCATTACTATAGTTTTAAGTTACAAAAGACCTGGATTTCTATTCTATTTTACTTAACTGTTTGTATGTTATTATATTGTTTATTATTTGTATGGTTTTTTATTATATCTTAATATCTGCTTATGTACATTCCCACACATTACTCTTCCCTTTTTGACTTCTTTCTTGTAGATTTTAACATTTCTGCATACATTTTTAAATAAGGATTTTGAATGAGTTTTTTAAAAATTCTCCCGGAATTTTAATGGGGGATTGCATTTAACTTATAAATTTGAAGAGGATTGATATTTTTGTGATAGTGAGTTATTCACTTCAAGAGCATGGACTGTCTTCTCATTTATTCAGCCCGTGTTTTATGATCTTATTAGCATTTTAAACTTTCCTGAATGCCTGAGCAGATGATAGAAGCTTTCTTCCACTTATTCTGCCCAAGGTTGAATCCACTCCACTCAACCTCTCTCCCAACTCGATGTTCCCAAGGCTAAGACGGCCTTTAGGGAATTCCCTAGCCTTCAGACTCTCCAAAGATTCTCATAATTATTGTTATTTTGGTTGTTAGTTCTTCAAATCATTTTAGTTTCCCTTCACATTTATAGTTGTCCAGCCTTGGAGGAAAGAGTGCCAGCAGCTTGCTTGACATCACCATGCTGAAGAGCCTGGGTACAATTTGCTATTAAGCCTGTGTGAGCCCCGCATTGGGCTCTCTGCTCAGCGGGGAGTCTGCTTCCCTTCCTCTCTCTCTCTCTCTCTCTGCCCGCCTCTCTGCCTGCTTGTGATCTCTCTCTGTCAAATTAATAAATAAAATCTTAAAAAAAAAAAGAAGCCTGTGTGAATGAGGCTGTGTATTGTTTTCATGTTTTTGTGGGGGTGGGGGGGAGGAAGAAGTCACGTACTTGATCTATTTCAGTACCTGTAAAATGAGGACCTGACCTGGAACTGCTGGCCCAGGTGGAAGGCAGAAATAGAAGCCCACAGAGCACATGTCTAAATATATGACAGTTTGAAATACACCTGACAAACTGTTAAATAAATAAAATATGTTCTATCCTCCTTGTTTGGCAAACATAATTTTATAACAATCTGAAAGTCCAGGTTGAGGCCTGAAATTCTTAGATGCCTCTGAATTCTGTAGTAGAACTTGGCAAAATGCAGAAAGGCTGCCTGGACCCTGTGGCCTGTCTCTGTTTCCCTCCCAGATCCAACTCTGTCCGCCTCTGTGATGATCTCATAGTGTGCACGTGCAGATGTTGGTCCATCTGTCTAAAGCCTATCTATACCCTCTACAGACAAGTGCCTCTTGGCGCACCAATCATGTGGTCCCCCTAGAGAGGAGACCCATGTAGGTGCTGGAACAGAATGGAATTCTGGCATCCTGGGTACTAGAATGAGGTCTGGAAGGAGGAGGAGTTGATTTTAGGGTGGGCATGTCCCTTTGGCTTGATAGATGCCTAGCCCCATGGTGGGAGGGCAAGGGTCCTGGCTGGACAAAGAGGAGAATAGGGTATATTACAGTTTGGTGCCCAGAGTTAGAGCTCTGTGTGCCTAGGCCCAAGAGAGGTACTGGTCAAGTACTATTGCTTCTTTTAGGCTTTGAAGAAAGAAGTATCATCCATTCCTTTTAAATTCTGTTGTTGCCTAACCCCCTGATGCAGGGGAGAGGTTTCCATTTTGGGGGTCAAATAAAGTATGGATTATGAGAAGAGGGACATCTTCCCCCCAATCCCTCTTCTTTCTGTTCTACCTGCACAATGTAGATATGAACCACAAGTTCCCTCTTAGCCTGGCTATTTTTTTTTTTTTAAGATTTTATTTATTTGTTTGAGAGAAAATGAGAGAGCATGAACAGTGGGGAGGGGCAGAGGGAGAGGGACAAGAAAACTCCCTGCTGCACAGGAAGCCCAAAACAAGGCTGGGTCCTGGAATGCAGGGTGCCAGGGTGCCAGGGTGCCAGGGTCATGACCTGAGCTGAAGACAGCTGCTTAACCGACTGAGCCACCCTGGTGCCCTAGCCTGGTTGTTAAAAGAGAATGGAGTGACTTAAAACAGAGGCTGGGCGTGTGGATGGTGGCTGGGGAGAGCATGTCTTTCTAAATGAAACTTCACTAAGTGCAGACAATGTAGTTATTTTAAAGTTGTGTTGTGGCTGGGTTTAAAATCAAATCATGTGTTTTCTTAATTATCTATGCACAGAAAAAGGGGCTCAATCCTGAAAAGTCCTAATCATCACTGATGTTCTTAGCAACTTAGTTAAAGGGATAAAAGAGTCTTTTATTCGGGAGGGTAGGGTGAGTTGTATCTACAACCCTTGATTCTATTTTGTAAAGATTGTGTTCAGGACTGGCAGAGTCACAGATCACTCTCTGATTGGAAAGGGGTCAATGGTACTGAATTTTGAATAAAGTAGCAGAAGAGAATCAAATCTCTTAGGTATGCAAGTCAGAGAAACAGTGGGGTTCAAATGACTTGTTATTTCTTGTCTTTACTTTGTCTCAAATCTTCCTGAAGGAGATGAATGATAAATAGTGATGACCTCGTTGCCCTTGGAGCACGAACAAAGGTGTGGGTAGATCCGGGTCTTGCAGCTGGTATGCTCTGAAAGCCGGAGTTTCTAGGTGGAAGTCCAGTCCTTTCATGTTTTGCATACTCTTCTCGTAAATTGCAGCAGAAGAGTGAAGACAGTGATCAGTGTCATAGACACGCACTCTAGAGAGAACAGTCTCTTCTTTTTAGTTAAGTATTAAACCACAGCACATCCTGGCTTCATGGTTGTTTTTCAGAAATAGCTAAGTAATAGAAGAAAGACCTGGGAGGTCTATTTTCAGGAACTATGATCTATCATACATTCACGGCAGTAATGATGCAGTTCTAAAATTTTAACATGTCAGACAATTTTACTTAATGCTTGCATTATATTTTCTCAGTGTTTCCATGGTTACATGGAAATGCTTGGAGCAACCATTTTGAAGTACAGACATACCAATTAAAAGCTATATAAATGACTATATATAATTGCCAACCGATGAGAGTATTGATTTTACTTGCATCAAAATTAATCACAGGTTTCATTGTTGCTATCTTTGAGTTAATAACTGACGATGCTCACTATGTGATTCTCTGCTTTTTTTAAATAAGATTTTATTGATTTGAGAGAGAGACAGAGCATAAGAGAGGGGAGGGTCAGAGGGAGAAAGACTCCCCCGTTGAGCAGGGAGCCTGAGGTGGGGCTCCATCCCAGGACCCTGAGACCATGACCTGAGTCAAAGGCAGATGTTCAATTCACTGAGCCACCCCAGTGCCCCCAATTCTCTGCTTTCTACATACAGATATTCTATTAGAAATTAGAGTAACAGCTGAGTGTATTTGTTGGTTTAACGTGAGTGTATGAGACATCATAACTGGGAACATATGAATGACAAGGAGCCAGATATGATAGACCGGGTGACAAAAACTCATTGGAGACGAATTCACTTTATTTGAGGTTAAGTTCGAAGCAGTATTGACCTTATTCTGTGTTTATATTTGTTTATCATTTTCATCTAATTTTATATCTAAACTTATTCTACGAACTACTCCACAGATCACTGACCTAGAAAGTAATTTTTAAAAACTGTCGGTGATCTTCCTTCTGGTCAGCAAATCTATGTTTGGGTCTCCCGGCCTCTGGAGCGCGTTGTCGTGTTCTGCATGACCGCTGCCGGTGACAAATGTGTGGATCTAAACATTTCGCACTGATGGTGGAAACCCGCGGTCTATCTCGTCTCCTGCGCAAGCTGGGGGCGTCTGCGGGGCCTGCGGGCCAGAGCGCGGTGGGAAGGCCGCCGCCGGCCTTCCCCGGGCTGATGCGAAAGCACAGCTTCCGCCAGGCTGTCCCGGGAGCCTGGGGCATCCGCGGCCGCCGCGGGAGCGGCTGCCCCGAGGCTGCCTGCGGCGACCCTGTGCGCAGAGCCCCGGGAGGGAGACGCGCAAGGGGCCCCGCGGCGGGTCGCTCCCGAGCGCAACTGCACAGGAAACCCGGAGCTGCGTCCACACGGACGGGGTGAGCAGATCTTTGACGGTGGCTGCTGTTCTCCGCGGCCCCGCCGGGCCGACGGCCTCCCGCGCAGCCAGGGGCTCGGGCGCCCGGGGGCACCCGCCACGCCGGGCTTTCGGGGGGCGCTTGGCGCTGCGCGTTGCTCGGCGCGTCTCTGCTGCGGGCACGAGCTCGTCCCGCGGAGCCCGTCCCGCCCGTGAATTCGTCGTATCAGGATCCAGACTCTCTGCCTCGTGTAAATCCGAGGAAGACGGAACGAGGTGCGATGGGCAAGTTTCTCTGAAACCGCTCAAAAGCATGAAGTTGGACGAAAATCAAAACTGCTGCACCGGTGCTCCCGCGAAGCTCGATATTTAAAAAGGAAAAAAAAAAAAAAAAAAAAAATCGGTCGCGGCGGCTGGGTGATCAGTCAGCAAAGCCTCTGCCTTCCGCCCAGGTCACGATCCAGGGTCCTGGGGTCAAGTCCCGCATGAGGCCGCCTGCTCTGCCGGGAGCCTGCTTCTCCCTCTCCCTCTGCCGCTGCCCTGCTTGGGTGCTCATTTCTGTCAAATAAATCAATAAAATCTCCCCCCCCCCAATATTTTTAAAAATTTATTTATTTGACGGACAGAGATCACAAGCAGGCAGAGAGGCGGGGGTGGGGTGGGGTGCGGGGAGCAGGCTCCCCGCTGAGCAGAGAGCCGGATGCGGGGCTCGATCCCAGGACCCTGAGATCAGGACCTGAGCGGAAGGCAGAGGCTTTAACCCCCTGAGCCACGCAGGTGCCCCAACCAATAAAATCGTGTAAAAAAAAAAAGATTTTTTTATTTATTTGTTTGTTTACTTACTTAGAGCGCGATTGCGGGGAGAAGCGGAGGGAGAGGAAGGGTCTCTAGCAGGCCCTGGGCTCCGTGCGCAGCTGAACCCAAGACCCCGAGATCCTGACCTGAGCGGAAGCGGACTTGGATCCTGGTTATATATCCTGGCTTATCCTGAGCCGCCAGGCCCTCGGGGAAGCTCTACTTTAAGGAAACCTTTTAACCCTTTTCTGAAAAACTCCCCTCCTCCTGTCTTAGCCTTTTGATTCAGGAACCTGGTACCACACCGAGGAGGACGGCGGCTGGCGGTGCATGCACAGCTCCTGCTGAAACCCGCTACATCCTGGATTTCCCCATAACCCCCCCAGTCCCCCCCCAGTCCCTTGCTCTGCCAGGGATTTGCAGCCTTGTTGTTGTTATTGTTGTTGTTTTTAGTATGTATGTATGAGCCGGGGGGGACGGGTGGACGGGAAGGCAGCAGCCGCCTCCGGGCTGAGCAGGGAGCCCGAGGCCGGACTGCACCCCAGGACCTTGGGATTTGCCTCCAGCGGGAGATAGACGCTCAACCCGCTCAAAGCTCTTCTTCTTTATCCCAAACCGTGTCTTGCAGTTATAACTTGGTTGTGAAGCACAGAGGTCAGTTATTGACGAGAACACAGTGTGTGAAACGTGAAGTGTTGTACTGTTTTTTACATTTTCTTACCTAATCCTAGCAGGAGTTTAATAGCGAGACGATACTCCTACTCCATCACTAATGCTGTCTTTTAAGAGAAAAAAAAAAAGGCTTAAATTTTTTTTTTCTCAAAATTTTAAACATTCTCAGGAACTAAATGAAAAAAATGAGATCATCTGGCCTGTTGTGTACAAAATGGTGAAATTCACACAGGTGCTAAAATCTCTGAGAATAAAGGCTGCCCATTCTTTCAACTTGGCTTTTCATGTTCTAAACGGAGCTGTAGCACAAGGTCCGTATATGCCAGGTGATCAGTTCCTACCCACTCTATGAAAATCTAATTTCAGAATAGCTTTCCGCACAGCTATCTGCACTTAGGCCTGTTAGCCACAAGGCGGAGGCAAAGATAATTTTATTTGAAGCAACATGCCCTGCCCAGGCTTGCCAGGGTGCAGCACACAGGTTGCAAGGATCTGTATTCCTGGGCTTGTAGCATGAAGAAGACACCTAATCCATTCTTGGAAACGTTCTTACGGGGGCAGAAGCAACATAGGAACTCCAAACCCCTCCTTGGTGGGTGGGTAAGTAGGTATTATTGTTAATTGCAAACTAGAATTTGCCGGAAAGAATTAGTTGTAAAACGACGAGACTTGCGGTGGTGCGTGTAGTAGAAAGAATAATTAGGTACTTTCTTGGCCTGGTGGGGAAAAGAATATCTCAGAATCTAGAAGAAATGGACAAGGAAGAAACTGCCTCTGGGAAAGGCCATCTTTTGACTTGATTATCCATGACTGGGTTTTCTGTAATGGGAGACAAACATTTCATTTCACAATCGACAGCATTTTCATAATGCAATGGCAGACTGAAAGTGGTAATAGAAATTCACCCTTGCCCAGTATAACCACTTAGCCAACAGGTCCTTCACTGGTTGATTTCAGATGCTTCTCTTTTTCTAGTTTGGGTTAGGGTGCCAAGACCTTTTTTTTTTTTTTTTTTAAAGATTTAATTTATTTGAGGGAGAGAGACAAAGGAAAGAGAGAGAGAGAGCACAGAGAGAGAGTGCGAAGGAGAAGCAGACTCCCCATTGAGCAGAGAGCCCGACTTGGTGGCTTGATCCCCCGACCCTAAAGTCATGATCTGAGCCAAAGGCAGATGCTTAACCAACTGAGCCACCCAGGTGCCCCATGTGCCGGGCTTCTAAAGCAGTGAGTTAGACTTTTGCACAGCAGGTTTCCTTCAAGACTGATGAAACCTGAATCTCTGAGAATCGCTGGTCTATACACTGGGTGAAGTTGAGGCTTTGGTGGTGGGAAGGGGTACACAGGAAGAAGGCTGGAGTCATTAAAACACAAGCTTCTTAGTCTTCTTGTTCATTTCTAGCTGTTTGGAAACTGGGTAAATTGTCAAGTTGACTCAATTCTTGTTTCATTAGAGCATATTGCTGTTGGATTAAATGACATAATAGAAAGGCTTTCCCCTTGTTATGTTTTTAAATTAACATCTCCATAAAAAGGAGCTTTATTTTTTTAAGAATTTCCAGGAAAAGGTACTAATATACTAATCCTGTGTAGACCACTTACGGTGACGATTCTCAGGTGATGGTTTAGGAATCACCAACAGACTAAGGGTTTTGGAGGGGAGGGAGGTGGGGGGGTTGGTGAGGCTGGTGGTGGGTGTTATGGAAGGCACGTATTGCATGGAGCGCTGGGTGTGGTGCATAAACAATGAATTCTGGAACACTGAAAAGAAATAAAATAAAATGAAAAAAAAAGTACAAAAGAAAGAAAAAGAATCACCTGTGGAATGATTTAGGCATCTAGAAAAACAGAGGGTGTTAGTACTACAATTTGAAAGACATTAAGTCTTGTAAAGGAACATGCAATTTCCAGAAGTTTTGTGTGATGGCTGAACTTCATGGGTCAACGTGGCTAGGATATGGTGGCCATTTGTTTAGTCAAATGTTAGTCTAGATGTTGTTGTAAAGGTATTTTGTAGATGTGATTAACATCAACCACCAGCTGACTTTAAGTAAAAGAGATTACTACCCTTTACGATGTGCATAGGCCTTGTCCATTCAAAGGCCTTAAAAGTAAAACTCTACTTTTACCTCAAGGCTGCAACCCAGAAACCCTGGGTGAGCTTCCAGACTGTCGGCCTGCCTCGTGAATTCAGACTCCCCACTCCACGACTGGGTAAGCCAATTCTATGAACTCTCTCTGTTTTTCTATCTCCTCTTAGTTCTATTTCCTTGGAGAACCCTTATTGATACAGTTTGTGAGAGCCATTTTTAGAAACAAAGAATTGTGTTTTTCTATTATGGTGAGTACCTCGTTTTTGGAAGAAGGTGATAGGTAATGCATAAAAAACGGATATGATATCCCTGATATGAGGAAGTGGAGATGCAACATGGGGGACTAGGGGGGCAGAAAAAGAAGAAAAGAAACAAGATGGGATCTGGAGGGAGACAAACCATAAGTGACTCTTAATCTCACAAAACAAACTGAGGGTTGCTGGGGGGAGGGGGTCGGGAAAGGGGGGGTGGGGTAATGGACATTGGGGAGGGTATGTGCTATGGTGAGTGCTGTGAAGTGCGTAAACCTGGCGATTCACAGACATGTACCCCTGGGGATAAAAATATGTTTATAAAAAATAAAAATTAAAAAAAAATTAAAAACTGTAAAAAAAACAAAAAACAAAAAAAAAACGGAGGATCGTTTATATGGATAATGGACACTAACAAGTAAAATCACCTCTGGTTGACAGTAGATGGAAATTCAAAATCATCTCTTTAATGATGAAAAGCACTTAGGAAATAAGTGTAACTTTTGACAATATCTTCTCAAAAGATCTCTGCTTCCCATAAAGTGTAACAAATACAAGCATAATTATGCATATAAAGCCTGAAATTTAAACCTGTATTATAATGATGGTATATTTGGGTTAGAGATCCTTAATATAAAAAAAAGATGAAAGTTTTTCAGAGTTTGCTGAGAAATATATTCAGGGGAACCATGAAAACAGTACTTCGAACCATTATATAACATTTATTAAATATTTAGTGACAAAAAACACCCGGTTCTCCTTGGTCGGGCATAAAAATGCTTGACCAAAATGGGCATGTTTGCAGTGGTTTATGAATGATTTGTAAATGCAATTTCTCAAGAATGGAGCAGAAATTCCCAAGATTAATTTTACAGAGCAGTAATTCTGGGTGATATTCAAAGAAAAAGGGGCCAGTGGTTAAATTAGGGAACACTAATTTGTACACGGTCGATTGAAGAAGATACATTATATTGTTTCCAGAGCTAATTTCCTCAGGGAGCACATTCTTCCAGTATACCTTCCAAGACTAATGGGCATGGCATTCTGGACTTGAAGGCTAAGTCTCTGCTTTGTTCTTCCCTGTTACCGTAGGCCACTCATTTGACTTTTGGGGGTTTGATTCTCTTATTTTTATCAATAATGCTTACATCCCAGAGTTGGTTTTGAAACTTCACCAAGGTACTTTTGGAAGTGAAAAAGGACTTTAAGAAATCTAAAATTCTGCCTAAATATGTAGTGCATAGTTTGTTGCCCCCCCCCCTTTTTTCTTCGTGGCATCTGAAGAACTTTCTATTTGAGGTTAATTTCCCATTTTGGAATCTTTGTGGGAGGTAAGACTGTCCCCTTCAACAGAAGCTGCAAGGGGACATGCATTTTATTTCCCAGTTGCTGGCCACGAAAGTCTTGAGGATGAGACCTTGGCTTAGTTAATGATATTCTTCCTAGAGAGAAGACTTAGAATCTTGAGGCATGATCAAGGATGATGTTGGTTAATGTAACTCCACTTATATTTGCTACAAAATCTGCTTCATCTCTCCCATATAACTCTACATCTACCATGAGATAAATGTAAATTCCTTCAGGCAATTACTTATGAATATAGAAGTTTTCCTTAGCTTGTATTGGTTTCAGAGAGGTGCTTATTCTAAAAGTATGACTGTTTTTTCAAAACAAAACCTGTCAACTCAGAACATTCATTTTTCCCTGAGCAAAGGAATCACATAGAAATAATATCTTAAACAGTGTACATGTGGTAAGTTGAATTAAGCTACAATCAGGCTTTTAGAATATTGACCCAATAAATTGCTCTGAGGGGTCATCTTTAGCAAAGATAAAAATGTTCAGACCACAGATATTTTTATGCAAGTTAGATGTTACCTATTTAGTGCCACACAACCTGTAGCTGGGAGCACAAGGGTGTTCTCAGGGAGGTGGTGGTGGTTCTTTAAGAAGTGAACTATCTCAGGCTATTTATGATAGAAGTCTGGCTAACTTTTCCTTAATGGTACCTATTAAACCCGAGATGTAATCAAGAAATGGAGCTTAGTGTGCTGGGAATTTTTAAATGGATACTTAATATTGTGACTCTTCTAGAAAGACAGAGCAGAGAGCTAGAAGAAAGCAGGTGCTCATGAGGTTGGGGCTGCCTAAAACAGCATCTTTGGGAAAATCATAGGGACAGAGCTGAAGATCAACATTGTAATATTACCCTTGGTAAAATTTATGGTCTGCATTATATTTATTTTCATAGCAAATTATCAAACTTATCATTGTATAAAGATATTGTAGCTGATAAAAAGCAGGGAGTATCCTACTGGTCTCCCCAGGAGCTCTGGTTTTGCTTAGGTTAGGCCATCAGATGTTCCCAGGTGGTTTTAAAACCAGATCTATAAGAATAATGAAAATAAATGTTAGAAAAACAGCTAACAGGCAACAGTCAGAATATCGCTTAGCAGGTGTTTATAAGGTCTGGTTATTTTTATGTTTAAAGAGAAACTTGTCTAGCATGACCTATATATCCACCATGACCCAATTCATGGGTCCAGACCAAAAATGTAAGAAATTCCCAAGACCTACATAAAAGGCCATCACTGTTGTTATGTCAAGGTACATAGTAGCTTTTCTTTTTTTCTTTGAATTAATGTTGTGCGTAACTTTGCACTCAGAGAATGAATGGTTACAGCCAAAACAAAAAATGCAGGAACCAATAGCACATGAGCCTTCCTAGTCATGGGATTGAGAGAGTAGTTTTTTTATAAAACAGTTAGTGTAAGTTTTTATCAAATCCCCTTCTACTTTGTAATGAGGCAAATATTGGTAACCCCTTGGTTACCAAGCCCGCTGAGATGCGACAGCAGACTTATACCATAGTTCAACTCATACAGTGCAAGGGATTCCATCTTTCATTGTCCTTAGCTTATAGCTTTGAGGAAGAGACAGGGGACCCATTTGTGCTTTCCTCATGGGTTTCTCTCATGGTGTAAGCACCTGGCTGTGCTGAATGATTCTGGTGGTGTTTTCTATCCAACTTGAATCTGTGATGGGAGCCAATTCCTTTATCTGTCGGCAACCCAGGGAACACTATTTCCAAAGATGAAGGAAGAAAACTAACTGGCCTCATGGGATTTCACAGGATCCTGTAATTCTCTCTCTAGCGAGGTATGCCACAGTGAATTTGGGGGCTTGAAGAAAGAAGGGGACCCATAACAGTCAAGGGGACAACTCCAGTTTATAATACGATATTAGTTCAGAATGAAGTTGTGTCGCACTGTTGGCTGGAAGACTGGGGTCGTAGGTGCACTTAAGGATGAGAACCCCTGAGACCAAGGCTTCAGCTCTTCGTCTGATGAAATACAGATGACACGATACAGATTGATGAAATACAGAGAACTCAGCGTCTCACTGAGATAGAATGCATAGCCAGCTGCAGTTGGTTTAACAGTTTTAGGAACTGCTTCACACTGAGCAGTGTGTGTCCCTTCTGCCATGGGAGAGTTGACATGTTCTTGTAAGAGAAAACTCAGAAGAATATGAATCTATTCTAGTGCAATTTAAAATATGAGAAGACTGATCTATCTGGGGGAAACCCATTTGAGTTTAGGTTCATGTTCTCTGTAGTTGAAGCAGCAGCAGAAACTTTGCGGGTAGGACTGCCATTTCCTGAGTGTTTTCCATACATCTCCTCCCCTTCACCATTATAACAATGCTGAGAGCTAGATACTGTAATGCTTTTTTCACAAAAAAAAAAAAAAAGAAACTGAGCTTTAGGGAGTATAATAACTTGCTAACAAAGATAGATAGTTGGAGGGGGGATTCTAATGTAGAGTGGGTAATTTCAAGAGTTTCTGTGACCACCCCCATTATCCTGCCTCTCAGGATGTTAATTTTTTTTTCTGTTTTATATTCAAAGAGTTTATATTGGATGTGATGGAATGATTTGATTTCCTTAGTCAATGGTCTTTGCTTCCATATCATTTTGAGGAATGTTGTCAATAAATCAGCAAAATAACAATCTTATAACATTAAAAAGCCTCTGTTCAATGAAGGTCTGAAATAAACCGAAATGATTTTCATCATTTTTAATCTCAAAAGTAATATCTTTAAAATGAGTGCAATTAAATCTGGAGAGAATAATCTTGTAACATGCAGAGTTGAGGTCAACTTCAGTTTACGGTGTGAGGTTCTATTTTATGCTCTTAACACCATCGTGTATTTTTTTTTTTATGGGTGAAAGTGTAATATCTAAAATAAGCAGGTGGTAATACTTTAAACATGTTGCTTTAATTTGAAAAATGCCTCTTTCCTTCTAAGAACCCTGTTCTCTTTAAGACTCGATGGATTCTGACGTTAAACTGAGTCTTTAAACTTTGAATGCATCAAAGTTGCCGAAATGATCTCCACGTTGTCATTATCTTAGATGTGATGTTGTAATGGGTACAGTACCAAGCTGGGGACCTGGGTTCTAGGCCTAAATGGGTCAGAAGTTGGTTGTGTATGTGTGTATAAGCTCTTTAACTTTTCCATATGCTTAATGTTTTCACTGTAAAATGAGTTTCAATAGATGATAGTTAGCAAGGAGACTATTCAAATTGTTCTCAGATTTTTAAAGTACATATGGGACTTTCCTATGGGACTTTCAAAACTATACTCACCTAAGACCACACACATGCATCAGGACTATAGGATGTTTTTCATTTCAACATCAATCTGAAATGAAAAAACGTTATCTAAGTCATAATGTATCTCATAAACTGTTGCAGAAGGTATACACAAATTTGAACCTTGCTTGGGGGAAAAGATTCTTGTCAAAACGTAGCTTTATATTAAATTTTTTATTAGTCATAATTCACATTTATTTAGTTTTATACTGTCCCTGCCCTTAGAATTTACAGTATTCCAGGAAAAACAGACAAGAAAGAAAAGACCGTAGTTACCAAGTGCCAGTTACTGGGTGTGCACGGAATGATAAGGGCTAGCAGAAGAGCTTGAGTGCCAGGGAAGGATTCCCAAAGGAGGTAGGTGAGGTCTAAATTGAATCCTGAGACTTGATGAAAGAGTGAGCATCAGGCAGTCTGGGTTGAGTCATTATGTGCAAAATCCTTGAGATAAGAGCAAGCTGAATGTACTTGAAAAACTGCAAGTCGTTCAGGAGAAAAAAAAAAAGGCAGGAGGAACGAGAAGTAATGGTAGATCAGACTGGAAAAGAAGTCAAGGGTCCAAACTATTACAAAAACAAAACTTTAGATGCAATGCTAACTATTTTGTATTTTGCAAAGGTTATTTTGACCTCTGTGTAGAGATGAGGTTCAGTGTGAGGCATGGAAGGTGGTGGGACTGGAGACAGGAGACCAACTGGGACATTGTAATTCAGGCAAAAGTTTGCCTAAATTTAAGTACCAATAATGTAGAATTGATGGGATTTGGTATTTGGACATATGTTAAAAAAAGACGATATCAAGGTCACTTGTTAACTTAGACAATGAGTAAATGGTGGTGATACTCATAACCTTAGGAAACACAAAAGGAGGTTTTAAAGGGGAAGATTTTGGACATGTTGAAATTAATGAAACACTTTTTTTTAGTCTGGCTCAGAAGTGCCTTTTGTCATTCTTCTAGTGGCTGTGCCGAGTGTATTTAGAAAGGTAGATAGAGGTGGGTCCCTGGGTATAAATGACTTGGAGTCAATGTAGTAGAGAGGCAATATTTTTAAGGACAAATCTGTTAAGCAAATGTAGGGCAAGGAGATTTAATAAACTATATCCCAAATACTATAGGAAGACAGGACAAATACTGACATCAAGCATTGAGAATCAAAACAAATGCTGTTCTAACATGAAGTCCCGGAGGCCAGCTCATTAACCTAGCTGTGAGATTAGTGTAGAAAACCATCTAAAGGGCTAAGACAGGGGCGCCTGGGTGGCTCAGTGGGTTGGAGCCTCTGCCTTTGGCTCCGGTCATGGTCCCAGGGTCCTGGGATTGAGCCCCCCGTCGGGCTTTCTGCTCTGTGGGGAGCCTGCTTCCCCCCCCCCCCCCCGCCTGCCTTTCTGCCTCCTTGTAATTTCTGTCAAATAAATAAATAAAATCTTTTTAAAAAAATGAAGGGCTAAGACAAACAGCAGAGGGTCTCCTCTCCCAGCAGTCCAGACAATCACATGTGTGTGAGAGCCTCCATTCCATTTGTCTCCCTCTTCCCTAGCAGTTATTGAAACATTGGCTCTTCAGCAGCAATGCTGCTCTCCATTAGCTGGATCTGAAGCAAGAAAATCATGAGAAGCCTGCCTTTTCATCATCGTAATTGGAAATACAACATTTCTAAATGGCAACGTGTTGTAATAAAAAATCTGAATGCAACTCAAAAAAAGAAAAGCAACAGACTCGAAGGAAGCATGTTTGTGTGCAGTTGTTCAGTTGGTCTTGTGTGATGTCAGAAAGGAAAGTGTGTCTGTGGGTAAATAGATAACAAAAACTGCTTTTTGACAAAATGTAAAACTATAGATACTTAGTCTTTTTAATGATTGAGACTCTCAGCAAAATCTGCTGGTAACAACTTCTAGGTGAAGTAATTTTATTTTTCTGGGATAAGGAAACCTAATTCAGCTGTTGTAGGTTGGTAGTAAAGGAAGGGACTGCCCAGCTCTTTTACGCTAAGCGTTTTGATGCTGAAAATGACCAAAATATTCTAGCAATCTAACTCCTCCAATTTTTGCTTAGAATTTCACTTGGCTTGCATTTTCATGAAAGATGAACATAATCTATTTCTCAGCAGAATTTAAATTTAAATTTAAATACATTTAATACTAAATATTAATATTAAATTAATATTAAAATTGATATTAATATAAATATTAAATATTCTTTAAATATTCTTTAAATTCTTTAAATTTAAATTAAATTTAAATTTAAAATTAAATTCTTCATCTGGAGTTCTAACTTTATAAATGGCTACAAACAAGATTGACTAATAGGTTTGGTTCTAGGGTGTGAATGTACAAATTAGAAGAGAAATCAGAATCTCCTAGGGTATTAAGCAGAAAAACAAGGTGATGTAGCTCAGTTTGGCAAGCTAATTAGGACTTTTTTAGGTGCTATATAGTCAGAAACAAATAAAACATCACTAAAGTGTTAGTACTCAGAGCACAAACTTGCCTAAATTTTAAGTTTTAAATTCCAGCAGTGTGATTAGTTTCAGGTATATGACATAGTGATTCAGCATTCCCTGCATCACCCAGTACTCATTATATAGTGCTCCTTAATACCCATCACCTGTTTAACCCATGCCCCTGCCCCTCTCCCTTCTCATGATCATCAGTTTTTTCTCTAGAGTTCAGGGTTTGTTTCTTGATTTTTTTTTTCCCCCTTTGCTCATATGTTTTATTTCTTAAAACTCAACATAGGAGGGAAATCATATGGTACTTGTCCTTCTATGATTGACTTATTTCAGTTAGAATAATACTCTGCAGCTCCAACATGTTGTTGAAAATGGCAATATTTCATTTTTTATGGCTCAGTAATATTCCATTTTGTATATATATACCACCTCTTCTTTATCCGTTCATCAATAGATGGATACTTGGGCTGTGCCCCTTCGAATCAGTATTTTTTGTATCCTTTGGGTAATTACCTAGTAGTGTAATTGCTGGGTTATAGACCGGTTCTATTTTTAACCTCTTTAGAAAACTCCATATTGTTTTCCAGAGTGGCTGTACCAGTTTCCATTCTCACCAACAGTGTAAGAAGGTTCCCCTTTCTCAGCATCCTTGCCAACACATGTTGTTTCTTGTGTTGTTAATTTTAACCATTTTGACAGGTGTGAGGTGGTATCTTCTTGGAGTTTTGATTTGTATTTCCCTGATGTTCAGTGATATTGAGCATCTTTTCATATGTCTGTTAGCCATCCATATGGCTTCTTGGGTAGAAGACATGAATATACATTTATTCAATTTTTTTAAATTGGATTATTCAGGTTTGGGGTGGCGTCTTATAAGTTATTTATATATTTTGGGAGGCCAATGCCTTATCCATCAGGCCACTGGGGCTTCTAGTTATTTATATTTGGATACTAACCCTTTATCAGATATATCATTTAAGACTTGACTATTAAAAAGCCATTTTAAGTATAAAAAATTATACTTATATACATATAAGTATTCTCAATGTGCTCTAATAGAATATTAGAAATAGAAAAATGGTAGAATAATAAGATGAAACTAAGCTTTTGTCATTTTCATGGTTTAAATGAAGATCTTCAAGAATTTACACAAGTTTATCCAACTTATAGAAGATGACTTCTAACTGACATTAAATTATTATCCTAAATATTGACTTACACTATAGTTAAATTCTTTTCATGTAAAAACACAAAAATGTTGGGTCAATAATGGATCATAAAGGATGTTTCCTCAACACATGACAAAATAAACCATAGTAAAATCAGTCCAATCTCACAGCCAGAGTAAGAAAAGGATATAATTTAACATCATAAGCAGAAAGAGGGGAGCAAAGGAAGAAAATATTTTGGCATAGAGTTGTTCTTTTTTTAAAATACATTTTAATTTATTTATTTGACAGAGACAGAGATCACAAGTAGGCAGAGAGGCAGGCAGAGAGAGAGAGAGGGGGAAGCAGGCTCCCCACCGAGCAGAGAGTCCGATGTGGGGCTTGATCCCAGGACTCTGAGATCCTGACTCTAGTTGAAGGCAGAGGCTTAACCCACTGAGCCACCCAGGCATCCTGGCATAGGCCAGTTTTAAACCCAGCCTCTCTATTCCAGAAGTGGAATTGGTGAGACAACACAGTTCTTGGAATTATTACTAATACCTCCAAATTCACAGTAAAGTGAATGAAATGTTGTCTTTTTGACTCTTCTAAATAATTAATGACTGCTGGGCAGTAACAGGTCAAATGGAAGATGTAAATGGGCTTACTGTATCTGAAAAAGGCCAACAGAAACTCTCCCCATGGATTGGGGTAGATACAAGTTGACTTGGTAGAAGATATGGTAGCTTAAAACATTTAACAAAATCTCAGAGAATGACCAGATCTACAGGCAGGGAACCCATATGGCTTACATTGGGCTCTCCTCCCCTCTATTGTAGGTTCAGTCTGCATAAAGGTGGGACACTAGTTACCTGCCTTACACTGGCTTATAGGAGAAAACCGGTAGTATCAGATGTAGTGGAAAGGATACACTAACAGACTACAGAAAAAAGGGTTTGCTGGAAATGCCTGTTATGCACAAGGTAAAAAAATAAATGACCTGGCATCTATGCAAATTTCATTTAAGGGACAGAAGGCAAGATAGGAGGGGAACAGGGGAAAGGGAATGAAGGAGGAGGGGATTAACATTTACATTTAAAGAAAAGTGAACACAAGAACTAGTGGGAATGGGGAGGGTAATTGGAAGGTGTGTGACTTCTGATTTCTTTAGCTTTTAAAGTTTGGAAGCAAATCAATAGCATCTAATTTTTTTTTTTTGTAATTAAAAATTACTCCATTTTAACTTTTAGAACCTCTTACTCTAAAGAGACATTAGTGACCATTCATTTTCAGTTGCATTTTTTTTCTTAAAATTAAATTTTTTGGATTAAGAGATAAGGTTTGTGATCCAGGTTTCTAAAAGTATTTCTATCTACTGATACCTATATGCATGTACATATAAAGTAAAATTCACAAATATTTACACTCACTGTGTGAGATGGACTCTTTCTACCACATTTTTTTTTCATCTTAAAAAGCTGTTAATATGTTATAACCTTCAGTTTGAAAAACACTGCAGTATACTTTGTTAACATAAGGGTTTATGAATATAGGCAACAAAGTTTTCAACTGCCTCAATTTGCTTTCAAATTAGCATAACAAGGAAACAGTAATTGTTTTGTCTTTCCCATGAAAGTGTCAGGAAATGTCTGCCACATAATGCCATTTCAGTAATAGAGGAGTTAGTAAATCTGAGTATAGAAGTTCTTAAAATACTGTTCAGTGCTAAGTAGAGGGTTAAATTTTCTTACCTCTGAATCACAGTAGAGTGGAGGTGAGTTTATGGAACAGCACTTGGAGGCAAAATCTGAGCGCTTGTCAATCAGCCCTTGGAGTTCCATGGTGCTGGCATCAGGCAGTTGTGCTTTTAATTGCTCTGCTAGTCTGAAAGACCATGTGTACGTAAGGTTTTATTAGATGTATTTGATAAACCTTTCTGATGCAAGATGATTACTCACTTCAGGTCTCTTACAATTAAAAGTGGAAATAGTTCTTAAATTTCAGATCTATGGAGTGATTTTTGTTGACTCAATTCGAGGTTAGAAAGTGAATCTCCATCTCTTAAGATCCTAAAAGTAAACTTACAATTCGTTGCTGGATTTGAATTTCTGTCTTTCCCCTTTCTCTTGCTCAAGTGTATTAACATGGATCCTTCCTCTCCTATTCTTCCTGACTTTTCATCTTCTCTCCAGGGCTAGTTTTCAAGCTGCTTAAAGAGTATTTTCATCATGGGACTTTATGTCACCTTAATACTTTTTTTATCCTCTATTTTATACTGTTTCCCCTCCAGTGTGCCTACTTCTCAACTGGCTGTGTTAGAGAAACAAAAGAAGGTCAGAAACTTTGACTCTTGTTAGCTCTACTATCAATTAACTTTCCATCTAGCTTCCAAGATGGCGCTAGGACTTGAGTTCTCAGGATTGTCTGTAACAATCTTGGTATCTCTTGACTCTTCTAATGGGCAACTCAGCCTGGTTTTATGACCTTCTCCAGGAACTACTTGCCAGCCTAGTTGAGGGCAATGGGAGGTGGTAGAAACCCAAAATTGTCTAGTTGAGGTAAGGTGGATGCTGGGAAAGGACAAGAGGATGAGGGGGGTAGTTGACTCATAAAATCATTACTGAAAGTAGTCAGTCCCAAGTTGGAAGAGGAGGTGAGTCAGACCAGAAGGAACTCAGAGAATGGAGAAAGAAAAAGTGTGGATGTGTGTGTGTGTACACTTGTGCAGGATTTCAAATACCTGGATGCAGTTGTCTCAGCCTTTGATTTCATAACCCCAAATGTCAGTTCTATTCCATTGTTATTTTTAATATATTGAGATTATATAAATTGTTAGTTGCCCAGTGCAACCCTGGAGTACAAAACTTGTATTATCTATTTAATGTTATTCTATACTATTTTCTGATAATTGAGAAATAAGCATTTTGAACTTAAGGTTTTCACAATTTTTCATTTTCTTTTAGAGTTTTGCTAAAGTAGGCTTCATGGGGGTCATTGAAGGAGGTGACCTACTTTGGGGATTTTTATGTCCTTTTGTGGAGCTCTATTTGTGCTTGCTTTAGGCCTGTGTTGATCAAGATGATTTGAAATGGATTTAAGAAATCTATTTAATGAAGTTGGGAATGCCACGGATCTTTAGGAACCCAGTAAAATTCCTTTCACTACAGTGGCCTTTCTTCTCTTACTTGAGAAACAAGACTGTTGACTCACGTACAACGTGACTGATGAGTAGTTATTTTCAATTTGTAAAGAACACATGTCGGTCATGGGTGGTACTACACTTGATGGAAAGTTTGTGTTTTGTTAGACCCAATATGCCATAAAGTTAGGTAACCTTTTCTGGCAGTTTCTAGTTCCTCAATTATGTGTGGGGACATCTATATAAGCTTTAGGGCAAGAATGTTGATGAACTTTAGGCTAATTTGTTGTTTTTTGAATCAAGGTCCTGCGGGTCTTGTAATTCCTACTTCTGTGGCTGTTTCTTTTCTTTTCTTTTTTCTTTCTTTTTTTTTTTTTTGTGGCTGTGTTTCTAATTGACCTCTCACCTGATGCACATGACTTCTTTTCCCCTCTGAAAAAGACTTCCTTTCTTCTTACATAGATCTAGATTCTACTTTTAAAACTCTTGATTGCGTCTCTTCTTTATCTTAGTCTTCAATTCTACTTTCAATCACAATACCAAACTATTATTGACAAATGTGGAGAAAACAGCCAAAAAAGTCCCTTACTTTTTCTTATACTCAGTAAAAGTGTTTTCTGAATAATCTGCACATAGTTTTTGTCCCTTCTCAATGAAAGAAGATAACTCCTTTTTCAGTTGAGGGCCCTGTAAGAAAACAATTACAAACAAAATTACTTGTCTTGAAGCATTGTTCTAGAAGACATTAAATCAGAATTTTGTTTAATGTATTAGGATATGTGTTTATTATCTACATCAGACAATTTTCTGCATAAGGCCAGATAGTAAATATTTTTGGTTTTGTAAGCTATATATAGTTCCTTTTATAATTATTCACTCTGCCAATATGGCACAAAAGTAGCTATAAACTATGTGTAAACAAGGGGTAAGGCTGTGTTGTAATGAAACTTTATGAACACTGAATTTTGAGTTTCACATTTTTGTCATAAAATTAAAAGCAAACCATTTTAAAATAGAAGACCATGCTTTGCTCACAGGCTGTACAAACATAGGCACTGGGTCAGATTTGGCCCATGAGCTACAATTTTCCAACCCTTGACTTCTACCAAGGTTGCTAAAGAAAATTGTAAGGGAGTGGTACCTGAGCATTCATACAGCCAGTAGCATCTGCAGAGTCACAGCATTCGGCAAGGCTTTTCAAGGTTGGCTCAAGTATTTTACTGAGGAAGACTTCCGGAAGATGGGTTCTCCTACTTAGTTCAAATGTATACCTGGCATGAGAGGAGGAGGAGAGACTATTCTTTAACATGAGTAGATTGCTTGTATGTGTGTCATGTTTGAAATTGGACCTCTATTATGTAGGCTAATCACCTGGCTTCTGCATCTTAATTAAAAATAAAAGATTTAGGTACAACCGACTCCAAATCAACAGGTTTGGGATTAAGAGTCTCATCCAAATGCAAATTATTAATAGTTGCTTTGGAGCTATTCAGATTAGTTAATACTGAATTAAAGCTTTATGTGTGCTACACACACACACACACACACACACACACACACATATTCTATATAAACCTATCTATTTCAAATGCATATGGAACTAGCCTTTGTGTAACTATAATACAATGAACACTACATAAAGGATCAAGTAGGTACCTTGAATGGCTTTTCTGTGAAAGTAGATTTGTGCAAATCCTTCCATTGTCTTATTCCATTGCTCTCTTTGCATTTGTGATAATATTTAGACAAATATAAATTAGTCTAAAGTTAGTCTGAACTCTCCTTTCTAATATTGGTAATTTTCTGACCCCTTAATCCATCCTACTTGTGAACTATTTCTATGCCATCGATATGCACATACTAGTAGTTTATGCAGCTCATGGTCTGTGCAACATACGGCATATTTTAGTTCTTTGTTGGATGAAAAGAGATGAATGGGAAGAAATGGTAAACCTTTAATTTCTTTGTCATTTAATGTTAGTGAATATCAATACTGTCAAGAAAAATATTACTCTATTCAACTCTACTTACTGATCTATGGCTTTGGTGTTCCCTTTATCACATACGTCTGAATTTGTGGGCAACTCAATGGCTGGCAGCTCAGGTGTTGGAGCAGCGGGCATGAAGTAAGTGCACACAAACACGTCCATGGGTGTTTTTTCTAGACAGCAGTCCTTAAACTTAGAATCCTTTGTGGATAAGTTGTCACAGATTTTTACTGTGTATTCAGGCAGCTATAAAAGCAATTGTGAGTTTGTGCACTGTTAGTTTCCTGGTTGGCCTCATTAAAAATAAGGAAGGGTGAGGGAGACTTACAAACCCTGGCATGGTATATAGGGAAGGTTCTAAGTCAGGTTATAGAAAAACACCTATTAACCCAGACCTGTTTTCTTAGTGGAAAAAGACCAGGTAATACTACATACCTATTTCTAAAGAGGCCCACAGACTTGGAGTAACCTTTGTATAAAGCAACTCTTCAAATTCATATCCGCTTGGAAGGGTTATATAAATGAGAAATGGTGGGAAAAGAAAACTGACACAATTTATAACAGGTATAAACATGAGCAGTTTCCAATAATCTATGGTTGCAATATTGTTCAGTGGAACGTAATGATGAAGTGACCTGTAACAGTACTGCCCAGTACTATTGAGCGTTTGAAATGCAGCTGGGGGGCACCTGGCTGGCTCAGTTGGTAGGACATGCAGCTCTTGATCTCAGGGTTGAGAATTCCAGCCTCATGCTGGGTGTGGAGATTACCTAAAGCTTAAAAAGAATTTTTATTTTTATTTATTTATTTTTAAAAGATTATATTTACTTATTTGACAGAGACACAGCAAGAGAGGGAACACAAGCAGGGAGAGTGGGGGAAGGGGAAGCAGTCCTCCTGCCGGGCAGGGAGCCTGATCCCTGGGCTCATGACCTGAGCTGAAGGCAGATGCCCAATGACTGAGCCACCCAGGCTCCCCTAAAAAGAAATTTTAAAATATATGGCTAGTGTTACCTAGGGACCGAAGTTTAAATACTAAGTTTTAGAAATCATAATTAAGTTAAATAACTTGTTTAATTATAATTCAACTGAATTGGGCTGTGCGGGTAGAGTAAGATCTCAGGAGTTAGATGATCCTGTCCTTGTGTGTGGACTTTGCTTCTTACTAGTTGTAAAACTTCAAATTATTCGTCCTGATTAATCTTGTTTCCTTATCTATAGAACGGAGTTAACAATACACTTCAATTTCATAAGGATTCATTGAGTTGATGTATGTGAGAAGCAACCTAGAGTGCCTACCACTCAGTACATGGCCCATGATGAGGATTCTCTTACCTCCTTGGCCATGCAGTCCTCAGAGGTAGACTCACAGCACTTGGAGAGGACAGTGTTGATCTCTTCAGCAAGTGCCAAGACATCTTCCAGTTCAGCAGTTGGCACTTTCTGGGCTAATTTTATGAGATGGCTAAACAGTTCAAAATGAATTGTTAGCTTCATACCCAAATTCTGTTTTCTTGGATTCATTATGAACCTACACTCTGGAGGAATAATGCCATAGTTTCAACTCTTTGCCCTCAATAGCTGCATGGAACACATCTGTTATGTGAACGATGGATACCATGGGCTAGAGCCACTATTCAAAATTCAGTCATCCCTAAGGCATCCTATTTTAAGCCTGATATGCAGCTTTTCTTCTTGCCAGATTTACCTACTCAAAGCATGCCTTTAAAATGTTAGATCTAAAAGAGCAATAAAGCACTAATGTCCCTGTTCATAAGGCCAATGTCCTATTTTTGTGACCCCTCCTTGTACTTCTAAAAATGGCTTATAAATGCATTTAGAAACCACAGTTTAGAAAAAAAAAAAAAAAGACCTATAGCCCTAGGCCACAGAATTAATAAATGTTGATATTTTGGTATATAACCCTGGAGCATTTTATAAAGTTTATCAAGTATTAGTATTTCATAAGGGATTACACTCTGCCAAACTAGTTATACATTTGCATTTTTCAAAAAACTTAATATACCAGAAATATTTTCTGTATTAAATATTCTTTTTAAATTGTGGTAAAACACAAAACCTTAAGTTTGCCATCTTTTTTTTTTTTTAAAGATTTTATTTATTTATTTGACAGAAACGAGAGAGATCACAAGTAGGCAGAGAGGCAGGCAGAGAGAGAGGGGGAAGCAGGCTCCCTGCTGAGCAGAGAGCCCGACGTGGGGCTCGATCCCAGGACCCTGAGATCATGACCTGAGCCGAAGGCAGAGGCTTAACCCACTGAGCCACCCAAGCACCCCTTAAGTTTGCCATCTTAACTATTAGTGTATAGTTCAGTAGTGTTAAAATTATTTACTGTAAGTAAATAGCTGTAAATATAACAGAACCCTAGGATCTTTTCATCTTGCTAAACCAAAGCTGCATTCCCATTAAATCCTGATAGCCTCTACTCCAGTCTTTTGGGAGCTACCTTCTTTCTTTGTTTCTATGATTTTTCACTACTTCAGATACTACACAGAAGTGGAGTCTTACAGTATTTGTCCTCCTGTGACTGCTTATTTTACTTAGCATAATGTCACTTAACATTCATCCCTGTCATAGCGTGTGACAGGATTTTTTCAAGGCTGCATAATATTCCATTCTGTGTATATTCTATATTTGCTTTATTCATCTATCAATAGATATTTGGATTCCTTCTACCTCTTGACTGTTGTGAATAATGCTACAATGAACATGGGTGTGAAAATATCTCTTTGAGATGCCACTTTGAATGCAAAAGTGAGATTGCTGAATCATAGGGTTCTATTTTTAAATTTTTGAGCAAACTCCATACGGTTTTTCATAATTGCTAAACCATTTTCCATTTCCATTAATAGTGCACAAGAATTTCAATTTCTCTATATTCTTGCCAACAGTCATTTTCTGTTTTGGTAGTGGCCATCTTAATGGGTGTGAAGTGACCTCTCTTTGTGATTTTGGTTTGCATTTCTCTTACGATTAGTGAGGCTGAGCATCTTTCATATGCTTGTTTGCCTTTTATATACCTCTTAGATAATTGTTTAAACAACGTGATGAAGCAGAATTGAATACTTTCTTATTGCGTTATGGCAGCCCCTTACGTTCTGGATATTAAACTCTTGTTAGGTATATTTGCAAATATTTTCTCATCCTGTAGGTTGTCTTTTTACACACAGAAGTTTAAGTTTGATGTAGTCCTATATATCTATTTTTGATTTTGTTGTCTATTCTTGGTCATTTGTAAGAAATCATTGTCAAATATAGTGTTCTGAAGCTTTCCCTTTTGTTGTCTTCTAAGAGTTTTCTAGTCTTAGACCTCATGCTTAGATTTAATCATGTTTTGAATTTTGTTATGTGTATATAATTTTATTATGTGTATAATTTTATTATGTGTATAAGGGTTCGGTTTCATTCTTCAGCATGTTGATATCCAATTTTCCAAACACCATTTGTTGAAGAGATTGTCCCTTCCAAATGATACAGTCCCAGCACCTTTGTTGAAATTCATTTGGCCAAATATGTAAGAGTGTATTTCTGAGCTCTCTGTTCCATTAGTTCATGTATTTTTTAAATGCCAGTCCCATAGCATCTTTATTATTATTGCTGTATAGTATGTTTTGAAATCCTAAAGGCTGAGGCCTCCAACTTTGTTTTTCTTTTTTTGAGATTGTTAGGACTATATAGAGTCCCTTGTCATTGCATATGAATTTTAGGATGTTTTTTCTATTGCTGTAAAAATGCTATTGGGTGTCCCTAGTGATTGCACTAGATCTGTACCTTGCTTTGAATATTATGAGCATTTTAACAGTATTCTTCCATTCAATGAGCATGGACTCTCTTTCCATTTATCTGTATCTTCTTCAGCTCCTTTTGTCAGTATTTAATAGTTTTCATTAAATACCTTTTCACAATAGCATTATAGCAAGCCATATAGCATTCTCATGTGGGTATACTATAACTAAGAGGGTCTTCCTAATTTCCCTAAAATGGAGAATCTTCTAATTTTTTCGTATTTAAAAAGAAATGGCACAGCAATATATCACTAAATCTTTGTTCACATTCAATACTATTTCCTTGGGATAAATTCCAAGACACTAATGCAAGTATAAGTTAATGATTAAGACAGACATACACTTTATAGGAGGTTCTGTATTATAAAACTTTATGTTCTATTTGCCAAATACACCATCTTAATTCAAAAGGAAAACTAGAGGGAAGATCTAGGTAAAATGTCATTTAGTATTTGCATATTTCTATTGGAAGATTTTTTTTTTTTTTAATTTTTATTTTTTATAAACAAATTTTTATCCCCAGGGGTACATGTCTGTGAGGAAGTGGAAATGCAACATGGGGGACTAGGGGGGCGGAAAAAGAAGAAAAGAAACAAGATGGGATTGGGAGGGAGACAAACCATAAGTGGAAGATTATTTTTAAAGAACTTAAGAAAGTAGTTTCTATTACAACTAGAGAACCTTAGGATCTGATGCCTGCACAAAATAGGTTCTTTTTTTTTCATTACAATGAGAGGAAAAAAAGCTTATGGATCAGAGTAAAAAGAATTAGAGACTGTAGATACTGGAGAGATAAATCTGTGAAGTCTAGAAGTCTGAGCTGGGTTATCATAGAAACTGTCAAAGTTAAAATATAGTGTTAACAGTAGCCACACAATCAAAGGGAAGGTTACAAATAAAGTAATTAGAATATATTCACAAAGCTTAAGAGATACACATTATATATACCACAAAACTTCATAGAACAAATAAGAATTTAGGAAGTCTCATGCCAAGGGAAAGAAAAATAGGCAAAGGAAGTAACAGGTGATGAACAAAGGAGATTTTTTTGTTTTTGTGATACGTACTAACATGAATACTGAAGAAACAGTTTCTAGTGGTCTACCAGTTTTCCCATCTGTATGTGGAAAGGTTGATTAAAAGCAAATCTCATGTTTTACAACATAGCCTTATTTATTCATATTTTATGTGGAGGAAAAGAACTAGACTGTATTTTTGTGAATGATCAGAATATAAGACCAAGGTGTATATATTTCATTAAAAATATTTTCTCAGAGCATCCTAATATTACAGATACCGTAGAAGCAAATGGCTAAACATACTGATGATGCTTAATCCTTACCTGAGCCTTGATTTCTCCTTCCCATAAGCAGCATATTGTGAGCATACTCTATTTGACATGGTGGTGAGAAGTGATAAATGCTTCATCTGGAGTCTCTGGGAAAGAAGGGAGAGAATCCTATTAGATGGCTTAGATCCATTGAAAACAGTGTGCAGAAAATTCTGAATTCTGACCAAAGAAACTTCTTGATATTCCTTTCTAGAGGTAGTTATATTTTTCCAGTGAACAAGATGTAAAAGAGGCATTTTAGAAAGCTTTGCTGATTCTAGAATCTGAACTTTCATTATTTCATTATTTTATTATTTCATTATTTTATTATTTAGGATGAATGGCATTAACAGAAGAAAAAAAATAGAACATAACTACATAATCAAATGATACCTACCTCTTTCAAAAAGCATACTGTTGGGCTTGGTGAGGTACAGCAGGACCCTACCATGGAGAGGTAGCTCTTGGTGTAACCGACTAAGAGTGATAGAGGGGCTTGTCCATAATTAATGGAATATTCATACATAAATCTGTGGAGAGGGAAGTAAGATTGGTTAAAACATTTTGTGGGAAGCAGAATCTACATTTTCATAAGGCTTTTAATGGAAAAAAAGGATGCATTACATTAGTTTATCTTTATTATATAAAAAGCACCAAGGATGTAAAGAATGGGTTTTAATACTAGTCACTTTTAATCAGTATTTTCATTAATTTCTTAAATTTCCATGTGAATTACTTGAGAGGAAGGGCTATTTGTCTCTTTATGGTGTTTACCAGCTGCATGGCCCATGATAATTGCTTATTAATGTTGACTGAACAAATTAAAATGAGATACATTTACCTTTCATGATCTATCCCAGTTTACTATTCTTGGTAACTGTATGTGTAGGCTTGCTTTTTGCTGAAATCTAATTTTTAGGAACATAAGCCCTTAAGGGTCTATAGGATACTCTGAAATCTTGGGCAAAATCCTCTCTGAAATTTTCAGGGATGAGAAAGCCAATGGATTTTTTTTAAAAATAAAATCATGACCTTAACTTCAAACTTCTAAAGCCAATTTGAATGACATTGCATTTAGCTTTCGTATATGTATTTTGCCATTATCATAAACAGAAGTGTATTTCTGTACACAGTTTAAATGTTTAATGTTCAGAAAAGCTTTTTTTTAAAATTCCTACATCCCTAGAAACAGTTGTGAACGTGACCTGCTATACCACATAAGTGAACATGTATCTTTGACCATCTCATTATTTAATGTTCATGAGTAGCCAGGTTGTATATTCTTATATTAGCCTTGGAAGATCACAAAAACTAACAAAAATGGGGGAAGAATCTATCTGATGGAGTATGTAAGGATCCCGCACACAAGGAGAATCCCAATAGCTGTCAAATATTTGAAAACATCGCATAGAGAGGGAATCCAACTGATTCTGCTTCAGACAATAGAACCAAGTTTGGGAGTTTTAGAAAGTTGACTTCATCTCTGTTTGAGAAAGACATTTATAATAATTAGCACTGATGGAGATGAGAAGTCTTGGGTAGGGGTCAAGTTCTTACTGGAAGTTATCCAAGTTGCTATAGAAGAGGTGTTTGTATAGAAGGGGTTAGACTCGACACACTTCTGATACTTTATGCCCTGAGAACTTGTACTTAGGATAAAAGCAGCTTACTGCTCAGCAAAGTCTTTGGGATCCTTTCTGAATGCCTCACAGATTTCCTCATTTGTTGGCTCTACGTAGGTAGGAAATTCTTGTGGCTGGTGCCTCAGGGTAGCCATGCAGAGTTTCCGTTCAAGGCCCTCTCTGGTACAGCACTCAGCAGTTCCTGGGTGCACTGGGAATGGAGAGTCCTTTTCACAGGACCTAGCAGACAATGCTGAAGTCTAGAGTGAGAGGAGGGAAACAAGTCAACTCCTGTATGGAAGATTCCAGGCTCCTAGTTCTCCATTCAATATATCATCTTCGTCTTAAGTTTAAAAGTTCTCATTAGCGACAAACCTTCCATGCCAAAAGCTTCATTGGATGTCTTGGCAACATGACAATTTGCAGAGTTATAAGCAAATACAGGGTCTTGGGGTAATACAGGACTCACTGGGATTAAAAACAGAACCTTCATTAACAAGTGGGCTGTGTTTGTAGCCGTGAGAGATTTTATCCTTTAGCTCCATGTTGCTCTAGGGAGATATTAAGGGGGGTCATTTGAAAAGGCTCCACTGGTGATTCGGATATGATCTCCCACCTACTTTCTGCTGCAAATACCCCAATGAGAAGGAGCACCTCCTTTTACTAAATGAACAGTCTCTTAATTCTGGACTGCGTTAGTCTACATTTGTTGGCATTCTCTTACTCAGTGGTTCCTGAGCCTGTTTTTGCCTCAGCATCAGAATATATAAAATTAAGTGTCTGGGGTGTACAATGTAGAAATTCTGATTCAGTAAGTCAAAGAGGAGGCCTCAGGAGTTGTTTCCCGAGGCCTCAAAGTTTATGCTGACATGCACAGCTTGAAAACCACTGGGGCAATTAATTGACTGCCTCCTCACTGGTGCACCGCCAGCCCGTGGGCAGGTGAAGCCCATGGTAAGGCCACCACTGAAGCAGCTGGAGCAGCAAAATGTTCTTCTTGGAAAGAATTTGATAATTGGAATAAATGTAGAATTGAAATCGTCCCCATGTAAAAGTTATCTGGGGATTTCCTTGGGGAAAAGTGCCTTCACATCCTTATATTTATTCTAGAAGTTAGTAATTTTTTTTAAAAAAACAAAACTTCTAAGGTTCTTTCCTATCAATGAAGGAAAGCAACATGATGAATTAGTTATGTAAACCAAACCTAAACCTTTCCTCCTCTCCCACACCAACTTTCCATCAGACTCTCAGAACTTAGGAATTCCAAGGAACTCTTTTCTTTAATCCTTATCTCTTTTTTCAGTGAATCCCTTTTCCATTGCTTTCCTAGAAAATCTTTTTTTTAATTATCTCCTTGCAAAAAAGAAAAGTTTGAAAAGAGTCAAAATGTTTTTAAAAATGCTTTGAACAAATAGAAAGAAGGTATTTTTTTAAAAAAGGCAGTACCATCTCTCTTTCATTATGATCTGTCCCTGGAGATTTTCTGTGGTCAAGGAATCACTTAGCAAATACATGAAATGAAATGAAATAAAATAAAATAAAAATGTGTTCTGTTAGTGATCATGGTTGGTAGTTAATTTTAAGGTGATGCAGAAGGTCAGGCTGTAAGTGATGGATATTTACAGAATTGATGGTGGGAGAAAAAGGTTAAAATTCTTAGAAGGTGCATAAGGGCCAGATGAAGAAATTAATGGGTGAGAATAATCATTGCGTAGGATATATTCTAATCAGATCTTTGGAGCATGGTTTCTGCAGGCTTGAAGAAGCAGATAATTGTCTGTAGAGGCCTTTATCAAGATGCATCTAAATATCCTTTGCATGAGGCTCAATGACTGCATTAGTAGATTGCTAGAAATACCTGTGGTTTCACTTTTTCAGCTCCTGTCTA